>JARVZY010006256.1:5000-7500 GCA_030686995.1 Artemisia argyi
CTTTTTCTAACTCGGAATGAATTGGAAGTGCGAGATGCACTAATCGGAAAGAGACTCTCTCTTGACCTGACTTTCCCTATTGGCTTTGACTGCGGTAAGTAATTCACTCAAACCGATTTCCATTTATGGAGGGTGGGAAAACGATTTCTTTTATCAGGATTAAAGGCTTAGCCGCCCTGACTCACTCCGGATAGAAAGATTGAGGGGGTCAGACACGGCGGAGACTTTCATTGAATATGGGATTGAGACTACGACTGGAATGGAATTGCTCCGTTGATAGATCCAGATTCGCATCCGCCCATCTAAGAGATTTCTTCGTGCCGGGGTCGTGAGCTATGTGGAGCGATAAAAAAAATGGGATCTATTGGGCTTTCACCTGCACTGCCTTCGCCTAGGACATTAGAAAGGGGCGAGAAAGGGCTTGCTGCTGGTTCGGAACTCCCCTATCTATTTGAATTGATTTACAGCGCCTATTTTCAAGCTTATAAAAGGAATTGCTTCTATTAACTTTAAAGAGTGTCTCTCCTGTCCGGCTCGATATGAACAAGGTAGGCTGGTAGGTGGGTAGGCTTCTATCCGACTAGTAGGGCATGCAGTTCTCCCTTAGCCTTAGGGCAGGCACGAAATCAATTAACAGCTTATAAAGAAAAGAGGACGACTTAAGACAGCAAGAACGGCCAAAAGAAGTAAGTCACTTGCAAGCCCAGGAAGAATGAAAAGAAATCGATGAATGTGTCCCGACCAAGCAACGAAGAAGCGCTAGCAGATGAGATTGGACCTATATAGACTAGGAAACACAGGGAAAGAAAGTCTTGGGGGTCCCCAAAACAGAGTGAGAACTAGCCCTTTGAGGAGCTCTCTAAGCTGTCCTAACTCTCTATTACCATATGCAGAGGGAAACCAGGTTCAATAGCCGGATAGAGTAAGAAAACAACTAAATAGAAATGAGTACTTGCTACGGGGTGAAGGAGTAAAGAGTTTCAAGAAAAAATATCCTTAATGCGACTGCGGGAAGGCTGTTCCTGCTACATTTCGCTGGGGAAGAAAGAAGGAATTGAGTCCTTTCACATTATCACGGAAAAAGGGGATTGCCTATTAGTCAATTGTGACTGGAAAAAGACCCGGAACCCCATACCCTCTCATTCACTTAAGGCCGAGGAGCGTAGATTCATCTTACTTTTTATAAATGGAAAAAGAGACATAAGTCACGCATTCGAGCAAGAGCCTTTGCCTTTCTTCGCTATGTAAATAGAGGGCCGGAGGAAGAAGTGCCAGAACCTCAACAAAAGAATTAAGGTGATAGAGTCGTTACAGGAGACGCTAGGCTTCGGAATTGAATGGAATGATTCCTCTCCCTTGGTTGCCTTCACTGCCCGTGAATCCCTTCTCTTTTTCTATTCCAGTAGTCTTATGCGGTCTGGTCTGTCCCATTAGTTGCTTAACTCATAGTAGTTAGGAGGTTTGTTGTCCTAATGAGTGTAGCGGAGTGCTCCCTATCCTATTACTCATCTATAGGGCTATCACCCTAGCTTTCCCTGTCTCTGCCTTTCTTTCCTAGTCCTGAGTTTTTCTTCTTGACTATTGCTTGGGGATTGGGTTTGACACTATTCAATACTAAATATCTACTCGTGGAGGGGAGGGGAGGCAATAGATTCATCTTAGGCGGTAAGCGAAGGAACTGTAGGGCTTAGGGCAGCGAGTGAGCCTCGGATTTTTCTTCAATAGGCTCTAGGGGAGGTGAGAAGAGAGCCAATAGCTAGACTTAACAATTCATGGCATGAATTAGAGTTGAAGGAAGAAAGACATGAAATGCTAGAAAGATGGAATCTATGAATGAGCTCTTTCGTCTAAGCCTAGAACTAGGCAAGAGCAAGGAATGGACTTTAAGTGAGTGAAAACCGGAAGGAGGGGACAAAGGTCAGTTCTATAAGGCAAGGAAAGCAAGATCAGAAGAAGGAGCAATGCAGAATAACTAAGCATGACAAGGAGAGGATAGCTAGACTTTCAAAGACAGTAGCAATGGCAAGGAGACTAATCCCGATATTCTTTCCCTAGCAATTGGAGGATTCTATTGATCCAAGACCTGTATGTAGACCTGGGCCTCCCCCGCTTTCAGTTAAGGCCAGAAAGAATTATCTTACCTTTCTCTTCTGTCAGTCTTTGAAGTTTCCTTTCTTTGAAAACCAAGGATGAAGCTAGAATGTGGAGTACGGACTTATCATGCTTCCCAATTCCACTAGCATAAAAGAGTTTATTCAACTCCTGAGAGATTCTATAGTTCCTGAGCTACCCCAATTTGATGAGAATGAGGGAAGAAGTCCTTAGCTATCCTTTGGCCTATAATAAGAAAGGTCCATCAAGACTCAGAAATTACCCTCGATCTTTTCAATCCCTCTAGTAGAGAATTCTTAGCCTTCGTCTTAGAAACTGAGCTCTCACAAAGCAAGTCATTTACTTATTGTTTACACACACTTTCTATTTTACTTAGCCTACTTCTTTA
>JARVZY010006256.1:15000-26897 GCA_030686995.1 Artemisia argyi
TCCCCTAGGCTACCTGCACATCTTATGTGCGAATAAAAGGAAGCGAGCGGCTCTTCGCTTAGTAGACGGCCGCCGGACGACGACCCCTTCTTGTTCTCGCCCAGTCGCTTCTTTTTTTTTGAGAATCCTAGACTAAAGAAGAAGGCTCCTGAATCAGCGCAGGGAAAAATCCGCAAGCAGGAGAACTGTACTAACCTGCCGCCGGTTACTTTATCAGGGCTCCGCAGGAGAAGAAAGAAGGTCTGGGTCCAATTTCTAATGAAGCGAAGGTCCCCCTTACTCCCTATTCTCTCTTAAAGCTTTATAAAGCTCTAAAGTTGGTTAAGAACTATTGACTGTAAACGATAGCAGTTACAGTCACTCAATGGATATGCTCGCCTTTGGAATGAAGATGGATGAACAGGCACTTGAGCCTGGAACTGATGAAATTCGGGGAAAACATGGAACCGGTCACTATACCGGGGGGGCGAGACATGACCGCGACTTAAGATTCAAGTACCGTTGAAAAGACTAAAGGAACGGGGGAATGACTACCTGTAATAAAGCACAGGCTAATACGAGCCGACCAGAAGAAGCAAGGCTTTAGATTACCAGATCCTGGACACAATGTTCCTAGAGATGGAGAGCCCCTGCCTTTTCTAGCCTCTCCTTCTTGCTTGCTTACCTAGCTCTTGTCTTAGTGACTCTTCCTCTTTTCTAGGTTTTTCTGAGTGTGAAAACGGTAGATTTTTCATTTGCCAATGAATTGGATCCGCCTCGATTCGATCAATAATGGGATTCTTGGCTAGAGAAAGGTTCTGTGACATGGACGCCCAGCCCAACTCGGTCGGTCGGTTGGCCCACCTAAGATATTCAAAAATGATCGATCGATTTGATCAAATTTGAAAAAGTCTTTCTCACTATTCAGAACAGTGGAGCTTTCGATCAAGATGTTCTCGCCTCCCCCGTTTGGGCTCTCGCTCGAATCGGAACCTTTATGGGTAGGCTTTCGACTCAATCTAATAGCCTACCTATCGGGCGCCAATACAATAAAAGAGAAAGTTTGCGCATGGGCCCATTATCTGATGCAGAACCGATGCGAGAGGGAGAATCAATATGGGAGAAGGGGGGATTGAGAGCTTTCAAGAACCAGTGGAAAGGAAAGACTTGTTCCCTGCATTCCTTTCTTTCCAAAGAGAGTCATTAGTGCTAGGGCATAAAAGCTTTGATTGAATGAACGCCACCTTGCTTGTATTGTTTTCAAACAAATCCAATGTTGGGCCAAGCGTTGCCAGCCGGTAATAGCCGAAGGCAAAAAAGGGGGAGATAGAGAAGAGGAGATTCAGAATAGTCACTCCACTCCATGGATAGTGCACACAGATTCTTCTTTCATTTGCAATTCCTTTCGGGTCGGAAACGTGGGCTGCTGGTGGGGCTGTGCCCCTTCTCCCTCTTCTTCCGCTTTACAACCGGAATAAGGAACCTTAGAATTCACCCCGATGAAAAAATGGGATTTGAGAGGCTAGCGAATCGGAATTGTATGGAATGTCCTACTCCTGCCCGAGCTTTCCGATCAACCAATCCCCTATTTCAGGGACATCTGTGTTAGGTAGGCCCAGGGATCACTGATTAGTCGAATGAGCCCATCCCTCTGGCCTATCATTTGTTGGTCGATCCGGCTGGCGGCTCCTGCGTCTGGGGCCCCTTTATACTAGTTTGCTGCTAGGAGTCCCTCTAGTCGAATCCATAATCCATAGAAGTCCCAATAGAAATTGACTGACATGGCTCTTCCATCGACGATCTACTGCTCCCTCTTAGTTGCAGATGCCCATGCTTTGATTCGAAAGCCCTAGCCAGTGATGAATCCCCAGGAAGAGAGGACTATTGAATTCCTCCTCCCTTCAGTCCAGTTTGAACCCGTCCCAGCAACGAACACCTTCCTACTGCAAGGCTTTGCTCTGCCCTTCCACTAGAATCCACTCCGGGTCGGAGGAGCAGCTAATCCAACTTCTTGAGATATTGAAGAACGAACATTTGCTTGAATTCCTTGCCTCACCCTGAGATGAGAGGGAAGGTCGATTTGACTCGAATCCTGGACCTGATCTTTAATCCTACACCGGTTAATGATGCGATGGGAGAAGTTTTTCTTTTGTCATTTTTCATCAATGCTGGCCCAGTCGAGGTTCGTCCATGCCCAATCCCAATGGACAAACCTTAGCCCCTAGCTCTATAATCCACCCTACCCAGTCCCTGAAAGCCCTCCCGGGGCCTAGCCCTCTTTCTTCGAGTCTTAAGCGGCTTTCATCGTTGACGAACACCTGCGCTAATAAGACAAAGAGGGAGTCTATGCCTTGAATGAATCAGTAAAGTAACAACGGATTAGTGGAATGAGGGATCAAGAGACAGATAGGGGGAGAATGGCAATCATTGGTGGACCTTCCCTTGAACGAGTCACGGAGCTCTCAACGGAGTGGTTTAGGTTCTGGAATTCCATCTCTAGTTGGGGCTTTCGGTTCGAAGGTTATAAAATGTGGTGCGGGTTCATCTCTCTCGACCAGTTCAGCTTCAAGGGAGGGTGATCGAGGGGACCCAGACTTTAGATCTCTTCTCTATAGCGGGAGGTCTCTTTCGTATCAAGAGTGTTTTGGGGGAGGCCAGGGAAGACGGATTGGATCGAGAGGCGATGCTTATACCTCTTCTTTATCGATAGGATTCCCATCATTTGCAGTCTCCGGCGAAGGAGATAAGGGCGAGGGACCGAACATGTTCTATCCTCAACCTCCATCCGTCATTAGTAATCTCAATTCGCTTTTCCTATTCACTAGTACAATGCGCGCTACAACTAGCAGCCCCTTACTAGTAAGGGAAAAGGCTAGCGCGCAAGGGCTGATGAAAAGCCAGCAACTTGTTAGGACTAGGTTTTGGCTTGCCCCTTTCTTCTTATTAGGAAGGTAGGTTTGGAACCCTATACAAGGGGCTGCTTGCTGCTCACCCCTATCTCTAAAGGGGCGCACACTCGTTACCACTAAACGACGAAGCCGGGAGCGGAAGGAGGGACTTGAACCCTCAACCTCAGCCTTGGCAAGGCTATGCTCTACCAATTAAGCTATTTCCGCCAGCTACGGTAGTGGCGAAGCACTACTGAGCAATTCACGTATCACTTGATACGGACGACTTCTGTTTTTTCCGCCGGACCACAGTCTTGACCTCCGATCGAGCTACGAACACGAGTAGGTAGGCGGCTAGGGGGGCGGCAGGGCTGCGCCTTTTCAATCAATCTCCGGCCGCTCCGCTATTGGTGCGAGCTGTAAGGAGTCTTGATCTCGAGTCAAGCTGGGGCGTCATCTGTCTTTTAAGTTCAGTCATTTCCTAAAACGGCTCCTCTTATTCTTTCTACGATAATCCAAACTGCAGCTCCACGAGTCTGCTCGGAACCAGTTGATTCCTGAGCCATTCGTTCTCTTTCACAGTCGAGCTATTTCATTCCTCTCGGTTGGCCTTTGCCATCCACTAGAGCAAGTAAGAGAACCTAGAGTGAATGAACTTAAAGAACCGCATGACCGGATTGTACACCGGCTATGTATATGGATGTGCATAAAGAAGGGACGGGGCCGGGGAAGAGAGAGAGGGAAGAAGCTGCAGCGGCACCTCACGAACTTCTTACTGGAGCAGTACTATAGGCATTTTTGAGTGTTTGGATGCACGTCTTTTGTTCATATTCCTGCGCAGTTAAGAGAGAAATTGCCCCCAAGGAAACCACTTGTGTCTTTCTTGGATATGCTCAGTCCGGGTATAGACGCTATGACGTGAAATCCAAGAGACTCGATGTATCCTTGAATGTTTTCTTTAATGGGGGCGCTTCATATTTTCCTTAACCTAATTAATAAGCCCCGGGGGAGAATGATGATGGAGAAGTATTGCGGCCTTCTCCTGTTCATCAACTCTAACCGCATTCTTCTGCAGTTGATGTTACGGATCAGCCTCACGCTTCAAGCAGCTTTGCTCAGCATCTTCTGCCGATTGTCAGCCTGTTCAGCTGACCTCAGAGGATTCCAGTCACCCGGCACAGCATGTTTATTCTCGGCAGCGATTACAGTCTCTTTCCCAGGGTCAGACTACTCCATAAGATCAGCAGTCTAGCCCAGTTGCTTCCCTTTTAGGCGCTTCCTCTAGTTAAAGAGTGAATTCAGGAGTTCCAGGCAGGCGATAGGGGCTTCGGGGGGATAACATGAATCGTATAAGCCTGAACCCTATTAGTTATGTGCTTCCCCCTTCAAGAGCTGGGCTACTACCCTAATAAAGTTCTTCCTAGCGTATAGTATTGGGCAGATTGAGTCTTTCTCTAATATAGTACCTAATAGTTAGATTAAGCATTAGGCGCAACTTCGACTATAAAGCATCCCGTTAATCTCTTCTCTTTCTGTCTTCAAGCTTCAAGCTTTTGCCTAGGAGCTCGGATTCCAGTCCTATCGTTAGAAGGCAGCATAGTTGGAATTTCTTCCTGCGGCGAATAAAGGAAGAGAAAGGGCTCTCTAATGCCTTATTTGTACGATATGATGCAAGCAAGGAATCCTATTAGAGTGATGCAAGTCAGCCTATAAGATGAAACCGAAGATACTAAGCCTGGAATCAGTCGCTCTCTATGTCAATTTCTCTTTAGCAAGAAGCCCTGTGAAAGCTATCAGATAATGACTTTATAGAGGTCCCTCGCTGACGCCTTCATTTTGATTTTTTTCATCTCTTTATGATATGCTATCTTCCTTTAGCCAGACTTCCCGCATTACTGTGATCAAGAGGAAGCGCTAAGGTCTATCCTTTCCTTAAGTTAAGAGTGAAGGACGGATACTGGCTCTTTAGGACTGATAGTAGCTGCTCTTCTGGTAGTATAGCTGGTAGCTCTGCTTATGCTAGCTCTCTTCTTTCTTATGAGAGAGATTCGCAATAGGGGCATTTCTCTGTAAGAAGAAGGCCTGTTACAGCTATCAGATATAGGGGATTTACTTCACCTTGAATAACTATCGTTAAATGGCTTTCTTTTCAGCTGCTTTCATATTTCATTAAGGTAGTTTGCTTACTTAGTGCTTTCGCTAAGGTGACGACTTGAATGAAACTTTCATTGGGGAAGGGATAGATAAACAGAGTCGGGGTCATAGTACTGAGCCGGTTTAGTTAGACCTTACCTTTCATTTCATCTTTGTCTTTTAGCTAATGGTAATAGTTTCAAAGATAGACGTGTCACATAATCACATAAATAAGGAAAGAAAGTGAGTGAAGGAGTGACTCTCGGGGATAGGCACGACTAAACAGACTCAAATGCATAAGTATACTTTAGGAGTTCCTATGGAAAGACAATAAGGCGTCAACAGTGCCGTCTAGCGCCTTTTAGGCTTAGTCACGTCTCCCCAGATAAGGAAGCAAAGCCATAGCACGAGAGAGAAGGCGTTCCTTCGCCGTTTTATTTCGAGGAAGCGCTCAAGTCGAGACTCTTATATGTCAATAGAGAAAGCAGATTCAGAAAGAAAGCGAGTCATTTTAGTCTGTAATCTTGTAAAAGAGGGTTTCAACTAGACTACGGGTTGTTATTCTAGTAGACATAACCCGAAAGCCGCGCAAACCAGATCACTCTATACTTTTTACACTTGCTCAATCTCTAAAGCTAATTCGGAAACTTTGGAATGGGAGTCAAGCCCGACGAACCAATCTCGATAGTAAGCATTGGGCGGGCGATAGGGAGGACGGTCTCTGGATTGATTTCTGCTGGCAAGGCATAAGAGCCGTTACCTATGGCCTGTGTGGTCTTCTGCGGAATTACCCAATGAATGTCGCCTAACGCCGCGACGGGGACCGGTAGAAGCAGACACAAATTGACTCACTACATGAACTGCATAAGCAATATCTGTACGAATAACAGTAATATATAAGACCCTTATTACCTCCGTAGAAGTCACATTCTGGGGAGGCTCGGCTTCTACCCAGGGCAGAAGGTGGAGAAGGCTGGGCCGTAGCTACTATACTAGGATAAAAGTATGACCTCTTTAAGATCTGGGATAGATCTTTCCGATGATATCCATGGCCCACCCTCGAAATGGCCAAGGCTTTATAATCGGGTATAACTCGGAAGCCGGCTTGTGCTGGATTCCTGCATACCTCTGGCAGGCATCGCAGCTCTTAGCATGTGCTATGTAATCTGCAAGGACCGTAGGCCAGTAGTGGCCATGTCTCCGGATCTCTCGAATTTCCCTCAGCGCGCTCGATCTACCTATCTTTCTGAGTTTGATTGGTTTTCGCTCCAGCTGACCTTTCCATTTAATCACTGACAAAACCTACCTTTCAATTCTTCTTACCCTATGAGCTTTCAGCAAAGGACAGATTTCTTGGTCCATTGACATCGATCAACGAAATAGACCTCCTTCTTTCACTTTTGTCGTTGTCTTCCAATTCAAATAGCCCCATTAAGTGAGTGTTCCGCGAGAAAAGAGAGGCTGACATCTTTTCTTATCTATCTATTTTCGTAAATGAAGAAGATAAGTGAGAGCTTACTGACTGCATCTTCTAAGAAGGGCTTGGAAGAAGAAATAGAATCTCCTTTCTTTTTCGAGAAAAGGTCCCATCCTTCAATATCATGATTGGGTCGACCAGGCCAGATCATGAGTGAAATATCATGATCGGGTCGACTAGGCCAGATCATGAGTGAATAGAAAATTGAAAATGTACATAGCAGTTCCAGCTGAAATACTTGGAATAATTCTACCACTTCTACTAGGAGTAGCCTTTTTAGTGCTAGCTGAACGTAAAGTAATGGCTTTTGTGCAACGTCGAAAGGGTCCTGATGTAGTGGGATCGTTTGGATTGTTACAACCTCTAGCAGATGGTTTTAAATTGATTATAAAAGAACCTATTTCACCAAGTAGTGCAAATTTCTCCCTTTTTAGAATGGCTCCAGTGGCTACATTTATGTTAAGTCTGGTCGCCCGGGCCGTTGTACCTTTTGATTATGGTATGGTATTGTCAGATCCGAACATAGGGCTACTTTATTTGTTTGCCATATCTTCGCTAGGTGTTTATGGAATTATTATAGCAGGTCGGTCTAGTAATTAGGGGGCGGCCGTTCGGTCGCCTATGATACTAGGACCAATAGGTCAAAAATGGGTTTGTGCCGCAGGTGTTGAACGATCCACTCTACACAGGTGTGGGCTTACAGGGCTCATAAAGCCTTTCTTTCATTCATCAATAGGGCCCTGGTCGGTCACTTTTCTGGGCCGGGATCAATAAGTGGAATGGAAGTCATAAAAAAGATATCTTGATCTTCGCACCTCAGATCAAGAGGAAGGGTAGCTTGTCAAGCTGGCCTAAAATTTGCATTATTCTTAATTATTATATATAAAAATATATATAATTAAGATATAAATAAAAAGATTCGTTGTCTTTTAACCGGCTGTTCTTCTTTGTCAACGCTACTAAGGACCTATAGGTTCGCAATAATGAAAATTGGTTATTTTAAAAAGAAAAGGCGCTATTTAGCCCTACATTAGTAGAAGTAAGCGGCTGAGTTAGCCTAGCCTACCCTAAAAGTGGTATAGTAGGGTATAGTAGGCGAGCGAGTTAGCGAAGACGCTTAGGCTAATAGAAAAGAGAGCGTCGGTGCGTAGCCTTCATTCTACTACGCTACGAAAAGGTTACGAAATCACTTAGCTCGACGTTAGGAGAGTCAAGGGGGAACGCCATACCTACATAGAAGAACCGCTGTTCGCTGACTTTCTAAGGTCTAACCTTTCGCCCCCTACTGAAAAGGGGCAATTAGCTTTGCACCACTGATAGACTACTTAAGATTCAATTCAAAAGGCCCTACTTAGTTTCGCAAGCCTTTGTCATTGTCAGTCAACTAAGTAGGGCCTGAGGCCCCCTGTGAATCCGTAAATCTGAGGAGCATGCCGCAACAAAAGGATGGTCCCCTATGCATTTCATTCTTTCCGGAAGGGAAAAAAAGAAGTACCCCCCATCATAGTGAACCTCTCCTTGTGATCGGGATGAGGTAGATGCCTCCCAGCCGGGGGGCGGATCGAATCGGAGTTTCCTTAGGTAGCCACCGACCTACAGTTATCCTTAAACTTCCGTGCTTGGTGGAGAAGAAGCGAACAAAGGTACGCTCGCTTGCTGTCTTGTTCTCTGTCGCGAACTGGGATCGCTCGCCAGCTAGGTCAGATTGGAGCAACATTGTATGAGAACATATTACCCATATTCGGGGACAAGGGGCGAAACGACCTCTCGATCTACTTACTGCAGCCCAGGAAGAAAAACGTCGTCTAGGCGTTACCTGTTGCTCCGATCTCCCCTACGCCTAGGACGTTGTCTGGGCCCACCAAGAGCCATAGTTAGTTGCTGTTTCCATTTGGTAGTTTTTTTCTCGTTGTTGATACCGGCAAGACCCAGCCAGATGATGTCTGCTGGTTGGTAGTGAGAGGACTCTTAGTACCTGCATACCCAAAAGGGGGCGCTGGTTAAAAAACAAGAATTTTTCTCTTTCTTGCTCTCCCTTAGCAGCGGGAAAGGAGTCTATCTATCTGCCTAGCTTTGGTAGATTTCCCCCAACGCAATCCGCAGAAATTCCACGAATCCCTTGGTGGATAAGTCCGACGACTCAGCAGCAGTGCGGAATTTTCTTTCTCGTCTGCTGGATCTGATCTATAGTTAGGGGGCAATACATACCAAAAGGTTCGAAGAAGGATAATGAGTGAAGATCTGCCCCAGCCAAGTCGTCGACCGCTGCGGTACCTGAACTGAATGCTCTGAGGTTGAAAGGCAAGTAGATAAGCGGATTCCTACCTGTATTTTGATTGTCTCGATTCGTCCACTGCTGCTACTGATAATGGAAAAGGTTATGAAGTTGACTTCTTTGCCTTCTTGAAGGTGGTTGGGCATTAACCAACACAACAGTGAAACCCGATCCAGCTTTCGCTCCCTCCGCTTCCTCAGGGCCCTCACTTCCTCACTCAACTCACTCAGACGCTCGCCTCACGTCACTTCGCTCGCCTTGGGAGGAAGGCTACTGACGGTAGCGAATCTCAGAATACGAATAAGATCAGAAAGGCCATCATAAGAGTAAACAAGGCAATGGCTTCCGTGAGAGCAAAGCCTAAAATGGCATAACCAAACAATTTAGTATCCAATTACGGACTCCGTGCTACTGAATGGATCAACGAACTGAATATCTTTCCAATTCCGACTGCAGCTCCAGCTAAAGCAATTGTAGTAGTTCCAGCACCGATGACTTTTAAACCCTCCATAACATCTTTAAAAGTTTTCATTTCAGTCTATTAATTGGAAGCAGGATTCTTATTCTTGAAAGCGAGTTAAGTGGCTCTGAGGGGCACGAACGGTATAACAATAAGTACTGATTCGACTAGCTCGAACGTGGGGAACGAATGCTTGAATGTGAACAAATAGCTGACTCTTGCAAGTTTGTGGCCAGCGATCACCCTCTAAGCTATACGCTTGATAACGAACTAAAGGGCTCGAAGCTATAGAAGCTCTACAAATAGCAGTTCTTATGAATTTATGGCACAGTTCTTTAAGCTGGGTAAAGGTAAAGTAAACAGTAAACAGCAAAGACTCCCTATATCGAACCCCATTTTTTGATATGGCTTAGTATAAAGAGCTGGCTTAGTACATATCCATAAATATGTCTTTTTGACTGCAGCATAGCTATCTCGTAGTTTTCCTTTTCATAAGAGAAAGGATCCGTATAGGTATAGTATACGTAAGTTTACCTAGATCTATGTATTTACCTTATATGCCTTAAATTTACAGATGAGTCGGGATCCTAATCTTACTATTACAATTATAGGATCAGCTCTTATTTGCAATCTTCCTTAAAGAAAGTCTAAGGTAGTTGCAGGTCCATTTTCCTTTTTTTATAATGTGCGGGATTCCTACTCTGAGTAGGCTTCTTCGTGCGTGCCATTCTAGGAGTCTTCATTTACTCCGGTATAAAAAGGGTTATATCAAGGTCAATAATTTCTTTCTGGTCCACCAAGAATTTTTTTTTTTCAACTAAGGTTTATTTAAGTCCGCCACAGCATGCCTTTTCCGTCTATAGCGGATAGGTAATTTAGCTACCTCCGCAGCAACAATTGCTTCAGCGGGAGCTGTCGTCGTGGGATCCGTAATAGTGAGCATTGTAACTGATACCGGGGGTTTCATATCTAGTTTTTTCTACTTACGAAATGCTTACGCTTACCAAAAGGACTAGGGCATCTTGTCAAAAGCAAAAGCGAGCGGTGACTCTATCGGAATCTATAAAACTCGACTGGAAGCGGGTGGAACCCACAATTGAATCTGCCCTGTCTAGAGGTCTATGCCCTTAACCACTGCGCGTTTACTGACACACTATCCCACCTTAGGGTAGCCCCCTTATTTCAAATAGAATACCTATCCTATTAGTTCTGAATAGCTCTGAAGCAGGAAAGATTCTTTGCTTTTCTACACTACATTCTGGACGGAAAGGAGATTGGGGCTGGACCGGATAGTGCATTGCAAATTCAAACTTTTCCTTCCTCTATCTCGGAGTAGAAGGTCGGGGAAAATGACCGCTGAAGTGATGCTTTAAGAAGGAGAATGGCTTATGGCCGCTGCTAAGCCTTTCAACTCCCTGCCACGAGCGGTAGCTGCGCAACACCGATTCCCTTTTTCCTATACTTCCCTTAAACAGGCCTCATTCTCCTAATCATGCTGAGGTAATTCAACAACTTCCCGATTTTTCCAAGACTTTGAAAAGGCCTGTTAAAACTAGTACCATGGACGCTAACACTCCTCCAAGCGAATGGAGATTGATCATTCCCAGCTTGCTCATCAAAGAAGTGCGCCAAAAGTGGGGGGAGAGGTATCTATCATATTCTCTTATAATAGGAGCACGCCTGCTTTTAGGAACTCTCTTTCCGAACATCTTTGTCCATCAGTAATGGCGTAGGAGAGAGAAGTGACCCTCTAGGTAAGGTTTTGGCCGGCTTCCCTGCTCGTTCTCCAGTAAATGGATATGGCCCGATTGAAGGATCGGTTGCCTTCGTTGTTGTGCTATCTTAGTATGTTCCGATTCCCTTACGAGTCTTTTCGGCTAACCAAAGTAGATCGGCTCTCATCTAAGAGAATGGAAAAAAGTACTCACCACCCATAGTGCCCCTTAAGAAGTAATAAACAGGTCCTCCGGGGCTTACTTCTTAAGGAGACGCAGAGTTGATGAATGAGAATCTAATGTCTTATTAAACCTTTAGGAGCGATCTGTTCATCCAACTCGTAATTTCGTAAGAGAAGAGAAAGCCTTTTCTGCAAAAGCGGAAGAAGAGTACGTTTCTAAGTCAATCTATCTTCCGAGAGCCAATCGAGAAAACGGAAATAGACATTCTTTCTCTTTTTGGCTCAGCAAAAAAGAGTAAGCCGTCGATGTCAACTTTCTTCAGGTGACCGATCCAGGAGCATATTCATTAGTCTTCGTTCTCCCTTTCTGTCCGTTGGTCAACAACCAACAAAAGTCTCGTTTAGTTCTTCACTACTCGTACAGGAAGGCCTCTCTTTCTGTATGGGGGGAATCCTTTATTCTCAATCCACATGATTGAAAAAATTCAACGCATCCTTCTCCTTGATGAAAGGAGTCTTAACTCAAGTTCCAGTGATACAGCTACGTCGGGGATTCGTATTACTACGAAAGATCTAGCGGACTTCCTAAAGAATGAAATCTTTGACCACGTTTTTGGTATGTTCCAAGACAGATGTAAAAATGAAAGCCCAAATGAAACCCAAGTACTCGATATCGCCAAACAAATGCATAATGATTCAGAAAACCCGAATTCTCTATGTGAGATTATAAACCATTTAAGAAGAGAAGAGGGTGATCACTATGACTTTGCCATACAACAATTAAACAA
>JARVZY010006257.1:0-26897 GCA_030686995.1 Artemisia argyi
CAATAAGACAGATTGTTCAACAAAGAAGATGTTTAAACCGGCCAATAAAGAAAGTTCTAAAGGTAATTTATCAAATGTTTATTTATTGTTTTTATTTATTTTTATAATGTTTTGTCAAATATAATTTCATTATATATTTGATTTGTCAGATGCATTGATAGTTGAAAGTGATACTCCTTTAGCAAATTCTACGTCTCATTCTATGAATGTAGGTTGGATACATGAAGGTAAAATTACTTTATTTTATGTTTGTGTTAGAACATATATTTTTTTTACTCTTTAATATTTTTTTATTAGTATATTGATATATTTTATTATGGTCAATTAATGTTAATTATAGAATCAGAAAGAATGTATTACATTGAAAACAGGAGAAAAGATCCAAGGAATGGTATGTATACTATTTGTTTTATTGGTTTATATTACTTCATTTGTTTATGTTTAATTGTTTATGTATGATGTTTATTAATAGCTATTTGTTTTGTTGGTTTATATTAGTAAATATGTTTATGTTTAATTGTTTATGTATAATGTATATTAATAGGGAATATCAAAATTAAAGAGAATTTTGGATATCAATCATCTTCTTTTAAATCTGGTGATACATTCAGAGGTATGGTTGAGTAAAAATAAAAGTATGTATAGTGTTTTATATATGCAATATATACTTCTTATATGTTGTTGTTTTATGAACAGGTAAAAGTTATGAAGCACCAAAAAGAAACAACAGAGGTGGATTTTATAATGTAGACAGGCAATCATCAAAGCAGTCTTCTTTATCTGGAAATTTTGAATCAGGATCTGTCATAAAGAATCGAAATATTACTGCCATTAAAAATCTGAATCCAATGTGCAATAGCATGGTTGTTAAAGGAAGATGCATATCTCTGTGGCATTCTCACAAACTCCATGAAGAACATGATCCTTACAGTTTGGATTTTGTTTTCCAGGATGTAGATGTAAGTATTCTTTTACAATGAACCTCATATTATATTTTTCCTTCTTTGATAACATGATTTATTTGTAATTTTTTTGTAATTCAGGGAAATCGTATACAGATTTATGTAAAGAAAGAATTGATGTTCAAGTTTGAACCACTTATCCAAGAGGGTCAATGTTATATCATATCTGATTTTGGTGTGGCAGAAAACAGTGGAAGGTTACCTTTGTTGCCAAACAAATGGAAAATTTCCTTTTATAAAGGAACTCAAGTAACAAGAACAGACCAAATTGACGACAATATTGTTGGTTTCATAAATGAACCATTTACAAGCATTTTAGACACCAACAATGAGTATCATGAACATGATTGTGTTGGTATGTTTATATCTGTTAAAGTGTTCATAAAATTATTTGAAAGCATGTTTATATTGATTTGATAATTTTATGAGTTTTTTACAGATGTAATTGGTACAGTAGTCGGAATTGGTAATATTGTTACTGTAAACAGTGTCGGAGGACCAAAAGTTCGGAGAACTGTTGTTATTGAAGATGCAGAGTGAGTAATATATATTTACATAGTTTTGTAAGTTTACATACACATAATTATATTGTTTGATTTTATGCAGATCTTACAGGCTTGATTGTACATTTTGGGATAATTGGGCACACATGTGGGATGAATACGAACGAAAAGTAGATGATCTTGGGCATTTAGACATTCTTTTCATGTTTGGAAAAGTTAAATATTGGGATAGTAAGTTTTTTAATTTACTATTTATGTTTAATTTTTGGAATTACAATGTATGTAGTTTATGAAATTATATAATTGTTGAACTTTTGAATATTTCAGATAAACCATCAATACATAATGCTCTATTTGGTTCAAAGATATATGTGAACAGGAAAATACCTCACTTAATTTCTTTCCGAAAGAGGTAATTTTTTTAACACTTTATTTTTAATTTTATAATTTTATATGTTATTTTATGTAAATATAAAAGTGATGTTTTTTACATATTTCAGGTATGAAGCACAAGAAGGTTATGAAGCAAATGAATTTTGTATTCAATCTTACACGCAAGATATGCATGTTGTTACACCTTCTGAATTTATGCAAGGTTGCTTAAAGAAGATGGTTGGCATGATTCGTAGTATAGAACCGGTAAGAAAGTAATAGCTTAAATATATTTTAAATTGTTATGTTTTTATGTATATAAACTAATTGTAATAAGTTATTTATTTTATTATTAACAAATGTATTATTAAATACTGCAGAAAACATATTGTGTTGTTTATGCTAAATTACATAGCATACAATATGAAAGTGGGTGGCTTATACAGCTTGCAAGGCATGCAATTCTAGAGTCACAGCTATTTCATCCAATACAGGAACAAGTTCACGAAACAAGAAACAATTGTGGTACTGCAAAAAACATGAAGAAACATACGCAGTTGCTTCTAGGTATAAAAATTTAAGATTTTCATTTATATGTTTAAACATTAAATTAAATAAAACGGTTGTAGCGTTTTAAAACTTTCAAATTCATATGCAGGTTTAAAATAATTGTTCGTATAGTTGATGATAACGGAAATGCACAAGTTGTAATTTTCGACAAGAATGTTCATAAAATGACTGACTTGACTGCATGGGAAATTATGGAAGAACATGGAATGGATACAGACCAATATTTCCCTGATGAACTTAATCAAATT
This sequence comes from Artemisia argyi, assembly GCA_030686995.1. NCBI lineage: Eukaryota > Viridiplantae > Streptophyta > Magnoliopsida > Asterales > Asteraceae > Artemisia > Artemisia argyi. The sequence goes on from JARVZY010006257.1 coordinate 2,656, forward strand.
ATTGGGAAACAATATCTTTTCAAGATATTCTATTCTGAGTTTAACCACAACAATAATAGCCACATATACCGTGCAGAAAAGGTGACAGAAGATGTTGATACAATAAACTACTTCAAGATGAGGTTTTTGGATAATGAGGTTTGATTTTGATAATGCTTTATAATTTTTTTTTTAATTTATTTATGTAAATAAGTATACAACATACAATTTTATAATGTGGTTAATTTTTATTTTAAATTAGTGTAGATTGATGATGATAATTTAGAAGATGATGAATATGAATTAGAAGATGATGAAAATAATTCATTAGTCTCTGATGAAGGTTTTAATACAGATGAAGATGGCAATGTTTTAAAGAGTTCTTCAATTCATGATGACAAGGTAACTTAAAAACGTGTATCATATTTGTTTAGTTATATGCCAATATTTTTTTAAAAATAATGTATATAAGTAACTTATATTAAACTACGCAGGAAAGTGATTCAAATGTTATGAAGGAAACTATTGGTCATGATTGTCCTTTGTCATCTGCCAATGCCAATGGCAATGGGGTAGAAGACACAACAACTAAAGAGACTCATTGTAGGAAAAGAGATCGTAGTTTGTTTGATGATTCATCTCATGAAGAAGAAGATCAAGACAATACAAAACATTCACATAAGAAGATGGTGTCAACAAATGTCGACAAGGATGTTTGATTTCTGCTTTTTATGGATTTAATTTTGTTTGACCATATTAAGATGAATTTTATTTCATATTTAAATAAACTTTTGCACGTTTAATAAATAATTTGTCTTTTGTAGGATTAATATTTATATTATGGTTTTATTTAGTGTTTTTATTTAAAGCACAATATAATGGTTTTATTTAGTGTTTTTATTTAAAGCCCAATAATAGATGCCCATATAATATTTGAATTTTATGTGTTATTATACTATGCTCATTTTAGTATGCATTAGACTTATTTTCAATCTATATACTTGATGTGTGTAGTATATCAACATTATGGTTTCAAAACCACTTTCACAATCAAAGGCCCATGGAGTTAAATGAAATTCAAAGGACTAAACACAAATCCATTCGTACACAAGCAGGAACAAGTTCTGATTGATGGTGTACAAATAACAAACATGACCAGTCAACAACACAAGTTTATTTACTTATTATTTTGAATATTTTGCTTACTAAGTGTTAATAGAGACTTTGAAATCAACAATTATGCAGCCTTTTGTTGATGGTTTAGAATAACAATACTTCAAGAGGGGTTGGATGAATCTATACAATAACATTCATCATGTATAGTTAACATTCATCAATTAATATTCATCACATATACTTAACATTCATCAAGTATAGTTAATATTCATTAATTAACATTCTCAAGTTAACATTCGTATGTGCCCTCTCAACAATTTCATTGAAATGTATGTCATTGCTATAGGTACTAAGATTTGATAATGAAATTGAGGTTGGTTCGATGAACTCGAACTCGAACATGAATCATGGTTAATATTCATCCATTCATCAATTAACATTTAAATGTTTACTCTCAACAATATAAATGAAATGAAACTAATTGATACGCTTAGTAGGCTTTCTTAATGAGACAAAGATTGCTATGGGTACATGGATGTATGGTGGTAATTAAACATAATTTCACAATAAGTAAAACCAGACAAATTGATACGATTAGTATTCTTATCATATATTTTATAAATCTTTAAATTAATAAAGCGTGTCTAATATATATATAAATACATACTTGATTATGTTGATTAAGTTAAATATTGACTACCTAATACAAGTAATTGATATAATGAAATATGTAAAACGTATGTAGAATATTTTATAAATTTAACTGTTATTATCTAAATCAATTTAGCATGTTAATCCACAATTATAAATCATATATTTATACTCCATATATTCAGCCTAAAATAAGTATGTTTAAAATTCTTATCATATATTTTCAAAACTTTTTAATTTGTAAATCGTATCTAATACATATTTAAATACATTGAGTGATTTTAATTTTGTACACACACTTTCCTATAAACTAAACACGTAATTTCCAGATTAAAATCCTAATTAATGCTAACCCTTTTGTCTTCCATATTCTGAGATAAATACTCATTACATTCCATCTCCCCATAAACATTATCACTTCGATTACACATACATACATTTTCACATAAAAAAAAATGGCTGCCAATCAAGATATTGTTCAAGTTGCAGAGGTATTAGGTAAGTAAAATTCAATGTTTTAAATGTATTTGTTATTTAACCTAAACTATTTAAATGTTATTAAAATAATTATTTAAAATGCATGCAGATGTAGTTCAAGATAATCATGCCCAGGGTGTTGAAGACTCAATTGCTGCAGTGTATGATTGGCTATAGGCTCAAAAACAAGCATAAAAAAACGCAAATGGGAAGATAAAGAGGAAAAAAAAGAAAAGAAAAAAAAAACAAAAAAAAGAGGAGAGGAAGAAACACAAACAGCTTATGAAAGAAGTTAAGGATCATAGGAGATCCAAACAAATGAAGACATTGACTGAAGATGATTTGGATGCTAATGAAGTTGAAGATGAAGATCTTGAAACATATGATTATGACCAACTTCATTTATCATTTAACTCTGAAAATTTGTAGATTTGTTTTAATTTAAGTTTTTATGTATTTTATTTTTAATTTAAGTAATATTAAGATGTTTTATTTATGTTTTTGCAGTACTTTGTTTACTTTATATTTATCTTTAAAGTAATTAGTTGAATTGCATAATTTATATTAACATTAATTCGATATTTGATACTTATCTTGATACATTATAAAAAAATATATTATAACATAAAGAGAAATAATTAAAACCAATTAGTAAACACAAATATTAAAAATATTATGTTTTACAAATTTATATTTTAAAATTATTATTATGATAAGATATTTAAATTCGATATAAGGTATATCCATTCCTTTAATATATCTAATTCGTAAGTGTAGAACAAATCTTAATTCGTAATATGAATCTAGATATATATTTTCCTAATTAATATAGCTGTTAAAAATCTATAAATATAGGTTTATAATCTCGGTTATTCATTAATCAATTTGGTTAGTACTCATCACATTATCACCATAATGACAAAACGATACTCCATGAAGGTATTGTTTTTATTTTTAATTACATTATGACTTTTGAATATTCATACTATAATATATGCTTATGTTAATGTACATTGTAAATGTTGTGATACATATTATTACAATTATTGTATTCGTTTTTTTTTTTTCTAGAAATCGAGAAAACAACCAGTTGATACCAAGTCTTCCATTGAAACCCACTTGACTTCAATAGAAGAAACCATTGTAATTTCCGATAATGAAAACGTACGTGATTTTACTATTTTTCATCTTATTTTTAGTTGTTTATTTGGTAAATAAAGTAGTTGTATTATTATTTGATTTTGTAGATGATTTGGTGTATTTGTATGTCTTTATAATATAAATTTGTAAAACATACTTTTATAATGAAAATTTAAGTTACAAAAAATAATGGGAATTTAAAAAAAAACAAAAATAAAAGTAGGAAAAAAATCAACAAAGGTCGAACACATGACCTTTGGATAAAGTTGTATGTTTAACAAACACATGAGAACCATTAGTGTTCTTTGGATTTTAACATTCTTAAGTACATAATTAATACTTTTGTCAACTTTTATTCAATTTATTGGTATTAATTGTTTTAGTAATATTCAATCCTTTTATTAATTATTGTATTGTTATAAACTTTTTATTCATTCACTATGTACCAAGTTTATACAACATGTTTGTCATATAACATGTTTAAAAGATTGTGATATGTACAGCCTAATAACTTTGAAAATAAACGTCGAAGACTTTGTAAAAACAAGGAAATTTGCAACTCAAATACTATCCAGGTTATATCATCAGATGATGAAAAGAAATCCCCAGCCATGAAGAAGAAACAAATCATTGATCTAACTTCATCAGATGATGAGGACACCAACAACAAAAGAAAAAAAAAACATAAAAGATTTGAGTCATAATGAACAAAACAAACTATTGGTAAGATTTACAGTTGTTTTACATTCATTAAATAACATAAATTATGTTTTGATGAGATGTATTTATTTTTATAAACTTTTGCATGGAAGATATCTGATGAAGATGCACCAATATCTTTTAAACGTGGCAAAAGAACAGACGAATGTGTTTCATCAAATAAACAAGAATATATGCTCTTTGACGAGGATACAGATGATGAGGAATTTATAAAAAATGCAAGTCCTAAAGATGGGGTTTGGGTAAATGTGAATGATCTTGATGAACCTTTTTATGATCTAAAGGAGTATAAGCCCAAATATATTATTCCTGATGATGACATTATTGAAGACTCTTCAACAGTTTTTTTTTTTTTTTTTTTTTTTTTTTTTTTTTTTTTTTAATTAAATTATTTGTTAATGTATGATAATTTTTTTGTATAATTACTTATTCAATAGTTATAAATTATTAAATGTACTAATAGATATTTTAAAAATACAAGGTGATTACAAATATACTGTGGTTGATGAAGAACATGATCGAGAAGAGTTGGACAAACATAACCTAATTGAGGAAGACATGTTTGATGAGATGGTTGATATTGATGGAAAAGTAAATGGGAAAAAAATTGCACTAATTATATTGAAGACGAGAGTTGGGAAGTTGATTCGGATGCATATAGCATAAGATCAGTGAGCTCTGGCGATGATATATCGGATTTCATTAATGATAACACAACAGATTATGAAACAACAGATGGTGATGATAGTGATGAAGAATTTTGATGCAGCATTCTAATTTCATTCAAGATTTTCAATAATAAGTTTTAAACATTATCATTTATTTGTGTTTTAAAGATGTTACCCTCATATGATTGTTATGATTTTCATTGACAAATAGTATTATTAATTATTTTGGCTCCATTACATTCAGTGCATATGCAACTACTCTTTGTACAAGCTTTACATCCGCCACCATTTTAAATGATATTCAGAATTTCAGATGTGTGTACAAATAGTTGGAAATTAGCTAAATGAAATAAGTAAAAATTAATCATACAAGCAATTACCCAGGAGGTAAGTAGAAATAATGACTACAGGTATTGTAAAGCTCAGATGACCAACTAAAATGATGTTCCAACGAATTACTAATAATGGCAGTCATAAAAACTTGTGACATATCTATGTTCCTATTTATGAGGGGAGTACACAGATGAAACAGGCAATTTGCAAATGTTTTTTCAATAAACAAATTAACTTTAAATATTAATTTTGTTTTTGCAATTGATTTACTTACTACCAAACTAATCAAAAATGTTAGCCAAAACAATTTCAAATAAGCAATGAATTCTACAGTCTTTTGCAAACTTTCGACTAAATACTTATTTGAAACTATTTTGACTCTTTTTGCTTTTATGAAACTTTTACTCTAATTAAATTCTTATTATATAAACAAGATAAGTGTAAAATATTAACCTATATATCTTTACACATTTTGAAATCACATTTTAACTAATGATATATACTATCAAATCATATCCAAATACATTTACAGATTATCACATTTTAATTAATGATATATACTATCAAATCATATCCAAAAAAAAAAAAAATACAGATTCAAGTATAAAAAATAATGAAATCAAGAAAAAATTCACATTATACCAACAATTATTTTGATTGCAATTTTTAATAATTTGCATACCTTATCATGTCAAATACAGCAACACAAAATCCAATTGCTAATGTTTCACACAATGTTGATACTGACTTTTCACGTCGACATCCTGGAAGACATAAGCAACACAAAGAGCTAAAAACATCACCAGACTCACAAATAGATTTAACAATTAGACGAAGAGGACCACAAAAACCAATTGCTAATGTTTCAAAGAATGTTGATACTGACTTTTCACGCCAACGTCCTGGAAGACATAACCAACACAAAGATGTAAAAACATCCAGATCACGTGGACGACCAAGAGTTTATGAAGATGTATCAAGTAAGTATCAAATAATATATACAAATACAAACAATAGTATAACTCCCTTTCGTACAGTTTTTATAATAACTTATACATGCACATTTAGCATATAATCGATATGTTTGATATTATTTAATGTAAACAGATGAAAAAGGTGTTTATCATATAATCGATATGTTTGATATTATTTAATCTAAACAGATAAAGCATGTAACACCCCCAAAATACCGCAGCGGAAGACTGTGTCATAGGGGTGCTACTTCATAATACAAAGTACAAGTTATAGAAAACGAACTCTAAATGAGACGTTTTGAAAAGTTACCATTCGATTAATGAATTCAAAGTTACAAACATGAGATTCCAAAGTATGATACATAAATGTATACAAAATGTTTTGAATGGTAAATGATAAAAGCGTAAGTCTTCAGAATATGCAGCTTGACTCTAAGTTCCACGTACTAGCTATCGCCTTACTAACCTGAGATAAACATGCTAAAGTGTCAACACAATGGTTGGTGAGTTCATAGAGTTTGTCTTAAAACAGTTGAAAAGTCTTAAAGAATGATCACACAGCAAAGGCATTGAGAATCCACTCAGTTACAAGTCCCGCCATAAGAGACTTGTAACCTGTGTGTTCACAACCCACTGCTACAAATATAGTATAATAAAGACATGTATAAGTTCATCAAGACAATTAAGCAATTAGTAGTGAGTCTCTACTTCATCTCCGAAGACCTCACTTTTATGATGTATCCAAACATTCGCAAATGTTAGGATGTATCAAAGACAACTGGGAGTCAATTCCCAAAGACAACTGGGAGTCAATTCCCAAAGACAACTGGGAGCCACTTCCCAAAGACAACTGGGAGTCAATTCCCAAAGACAACTACTAGTCAATAAATAGAATAACGCAATTAAGTATAACGCAGTCATGTATGTAAGCAATTAAGTATAACACAGTCAAGTATAGACGTTTTGAGTATTTGTACAAGTAAGCAAGTAGTTGAGCATGTATCCCCCCCAAGAGTTTAAACAAGTACGAAAAGAGTAGGGGCTATGACTCACCTTAAGCCTATGTAATGAGAAATGAAAGTGGTAGTCGAATCGCGAAAGTCACTAAGAACAGCCTATAATAGAACGTTGCGACTTAGGTTTGGAGTAACGTCTAAGAATACGAAGAATTGCCCATATATGTCTTGCATAATGTTCATGATGTAGTACTTAGTATATAGTGTAAGTCGTTGAATATAAGTGGTCTATGAAACATGTATAGGTTGTAAATCTCTTACTACCGTTCAGGCCGACATAATTCAGAAGTCATGGAGTAAACGTTCGAGGAGCCAGGACACTTTAACTCATAAATCCACAACTCGTCTCGACGGCTTACTCAATGAACTCCTCACATGAGGCTCCCTACTATTGTAGTATTTGATAACATATATATAAGTCTTTGATCTTTAATAGTTATATGGTCTTTAGCCGTGGCTTTGCCGTGACCTTGGTCATTGTTACCATGGTCTTGAGACTCAACCTTGGCTTTAGCCATGGTTGTGGTCTTGGCTTTAGGTCATTAGACCTCTTGGTCTCATCTAATTATAACAATTATATAGTTACTTTGGTCTAAAAATGGGCTGTTAAGAATTTGAAGAAAATATCACTCAGAAAGCATTTTCAGGTCTCGAGCTTCTTTGTTCCTGAATGAAAACGTCGTTCCGGACAACTTTCGTGTTTTAACTTTTTGATGAATCGGACCAGAAGGTTGACTTTTAAATTCATAATTTGATCAGAATGCTATTTAGGCAGTTTTGCCGTTTTGGTTTCGCTAACTTCAAACGGTCATAACTTTTGACTCGTATACTCGTTTTGGGTGATTCAAATTGCTATGTTTTCCTTGTTAAGTCCTCTTTAACAATAAGTAAGTGTCAAATATCAAAGTTATACTATTGTGGTCGTGGTTTTCCATAAAAATCACTAGTTTGCTTGTTTACTTGTCATAAGTTAACATATGTATACCAATACTTATTTTATCCATTTTTAAACATCATGAACACAATACAAAGACCATATATAGCATGAAAGAAACATAATAAGCATGAAAATGATATTGAGCAAGAAAGTGTATAAGGGTTTGCTTACAACTTTTGGCTTTCTAAAGAAAGGAAGTCAAGTATAGAACTAGGACACTAAACCTAAGCTTGTAAACCCTTCACCATAACTCTTGTAACCCTTGCTAGCCTTGATCTAACCCTTGTGAAAACCATTTAACTTCAGCCCTAGTAACCTTGTGTAGCTCCTAATTCAACCATGGAATCACCAAACAAACTTAAGAACTAGGTAGAGAATACTAAGACCTTGAACTTTGGTATGTAATTTGTAACTTGAAGATCAAAGATGATGAAGCTATGGAATTATGTTGGGAAGTTTTAAATGGTGATGAAAAGAATGAAGAGATGAGTTTCCTTTTATAGTGCAAGTGAGGAGGTTAGCTAGTACTTACTTGTGGTTAAAATTGGAACACATGAAGTATAATGAACTAATGGTTAAAAACTAAACACATCTATGCATACTTGGTTGTTCTTAGACCATATACTTTCCTAGGCTTATTATCAAGCCACCAAGGCCACCATATACACGTTCATGGACAATGGGGAGGGACTAGGTGGATGAATCTTGGCCTTATATAAGTTACGTAGTGAGTTTTGGTCCCGTTAATCGCTAACCGTAAGTTGTTAAGTCACGAAACGTAAAACCGGGTATCCTAAAAATATGAAACTTATAAATATGGTTAAACATGTCAATATAGTCCATAATAAAATATAAAATGAGTGGTAGGTTCTATCGGGTGCGAAAACCCTGCTAAAAACTGGAAACACGGGTCTAAAAAGCGCAATTCGCGTAAAACGCTGAACTGAAAAACGTAAAATTCCGAAACTTTTGGAATTGTCCTAAAATGAGAGAAAATCATATTTCTATTGTTTATAATGTTTTATGGACATATCGGGATGCTAGAAGGACGTTTAAACCTAAAAGTAAATCTCGGACACGGCTTTGTGATTTTTGCAGAAATGATCCGACGAGCGTCAAACTCTCGGATTATCGTTAAAATAGTTTAACTTACGAGAATATGAAATAAAAATTTCTGAGATGAATAGTGAAAAGTGAATAGTAAAAAGTGAATAGTAAAAGTGAATAGTAAAAAGTGAATAGTGAAATTTTCGGGAATAAAAGTTAACCTGAAATTGCGAATTGTTACAGTCTCTACCCCTTAAGGAGAACTTCGCCCCGAAGTTCTGTTGATGTTAACTACTTACGATGTGTCTAAGAGAATTCGGGATCTCTAATATAGTGGTGTTCACTCTGATTCGTCTAAGATTCTGGTTAAGGAGTTGTATCGGCTACAATTAAGCCCACTTATTTATAACACATTACTTACATAAAGAAGCGTCCAAATTTATGTAAGTAAGGTCTCATAAACTTATGGTTCGGTGATTTACAATTTCTTTATTTAACTGAAGAGGCGTCCCAATCCATTTAAATAAGGAGATTCTAAAACATCATACTTAAGAATTTCCGACACAAAATCCGCCTTCTGAGGCAGATGGTAAGATAATCCAGTCATCAAATCCCTAAAGCTAAGCAATAATATTATTTAACTCAAATCTTGTGTCTCATCAAACACAAGATTAAGTTAACTAATTAGTTATTACTGAGCTCCATGTTTTTAATGACTCGACGAATCTCTGGGGCTCCTTATAATACTAAAGTCACATCATCTAACAGCGTGGAACTAAGCAAACCTCTAACCAAAAAGCATAAGTGTATGTATTGTGTGAAAGTCAAATAAAGAGGAAGGTCCCAACGTATATAGCAGTTATAGTCTAGGCACTAAATGCAACCTAGTTCTCTATAACCAAGGCTCTGGTACCAATCTGTAACACCCCCAAAATACCGCAGCGGAAGACTGTGTCATAGGGGTGCTACTTCATAATACAAAGTACAAGTTATAGAAAACGAACTCTAAATGAGACGTTTTGAAAAGTTACCATTCGATTAATGAATTCAAAGTTACAAACATGAGATTCCAAAGTATGATACATAAATGTATACAAAATGTTTTGAACGGTAAATGATAAAAGCGTAAGTCTTCAGAATATGCAGCTTGACTCTAAGTTCCACGTACTAGCTATCGCCTTACTAACCTGAGATAAACATGCTAAAGTGTCAACACAATGGTTGGTGAGTTCATAGAGTTTGTCTTAAAACAGTTGAAAAGTCTTAAAGAATGATCACACAGCAAAGGCATTGAGAATCCACTCAGTTACAAGTCCCGCCATAAGAGACTTGTAACCTGTGTGTTCACAACCCACTGCTACAAATATAGTATAATAAAGACATGTATAAGTTCATCAAGACAATTAAGCAATTAGTAGTGAGTCTCTACTTCATCTCCGAAGACCTCACTTTTATGATGTATCCAAACATTCGCAAATGTTAGGATGTATCAAAGACAACTGGGAGTCAATTCCCAAAGACAACTGGGAGTCAATTCCCAAAGACAACTGGGAGCCACTTCCCAAAGACAACTGGGAGTCAATTCCCAAAGACAACTACTAGTCAATAAATAGAATAACGCAATTAAGTATAACGCAGTCATGTATGTAAGCAATTAAGTATAACACAGTCAAGTATAGACGTTTTGAGTATTTGTACAAGTAAGCAAGTAGTTGAGCATGTATCCCCCCCAAGAGTTTAAACAAGTACGAAAAGAGTAGGGGCTATGACTCACCTTAAGCCTATGTAATGAGAAATGAAAGTGGTAGTCGAATCGCGAAAGTCACTAAGAACAGCCTATAATAGAACGTTGCGACTTAGGTTTGGAGTAACGTCTAAGAATACGAAGAATTGCCCATATATGTCTTGCATAATGTTCATGATGTAGTACTTAGTATATAGTGTAAGTCGTTGAATATAAGTGGTCTATGAAACATGTATAGGTTGTAAATCTCTTACTACCGTTCGGGCCGACATAATTCAGAAGTCATGGAGTAAACGTTCGAGGAGCCAGGACACTTTAACTCGTAAATCCACAACTCGTCTCGACGGCTTACTCAATGAACTCCTCACATGAGGCTCCCTACTATTGTAGTATTTGATAACATATATATAAGTCTTTGATCTTTAATAGTTATATGGTCTTTAGCCGTGGCTTTGCCGTGACCTTGGTCATTGTTACCATGGTCTTGAGACTCAACCTTGGCTTTAGCCATGGTTGTGGTCTTGGCTTTAGGTCATTAGACCTCTTGGTCTCATCTAATTATAACAATTATATAGTTACTTTGGTCTAAAAATGGGCTGTTAAGAATTTGAAGAAAATATCACTCAGAAAGCATTTTCAGGTCTCGAGCTTCTTTGTTCCTGAATGAAAACGTCGTTCCGGACAACTTTCGTGTTTTAACTTTTTGATGAATCGGACCAGAAGATTGACTTTTAAATTCATAATTTGATCAGAATGCTATTTAGGCAGTTTTGCCGTTTTGGTTTCGCTAACTTCAAACGGTCATAACTTTTGACTCGTATACTCGTTTTGGGTGATTCAAATTGCTATGTTTTCCTTGTTAAGTCCTCTTTAACAATAAGTAAGTGTCAAATATCAAAGTTATACTATTGTGGTCGTGGTTTTCCATAAAAATCACTAGTTTGCTTGTTTACTTGTCATAAGTTAACATATGTATACCAATACTTGTTTTATCCATTTTTAAACATCATGAACACAATACAAAGACCATATATAGCATGAAAGAAACATAATAAGCATGAAAATGATATTGAGCAAGAAAGTGTATAAGGGTTTGCTTACAACTTTTGGCTTTCTAAAGAAAGGAAGTCAAGTATAGAACTAGGACACTAAACCTAAGCTTGTAAACCCTTCACCATAACTCTTGTAACCCTTGCTAGCCTTGATCTAACCCTTGTGAAAACCATTTAACTTCAGCCCTAGTAACCTTGTGTAGCTCCTAATTCAACCATGGAATCACCAAACAAACTTAAGAACTAGGTAGAGAATACTAAGACCTTGAACTTTGGTATGTAATTTGTAACTTGAAGATCAAAGATGATGAAGCTATGGAATTATGTTGGGAAGTTTTAAATGGTGATGAAAAGAATGAAGAGATGAGTTTCCTTTTATAGTGCAAGTGAGGAGGTTAGCTAGTACTTACTTGTGGTTAAAATTGGAACACATGAAGTATAATGAACTAATGGTTAAAAACTAAACACATCTATGCATACTTGGTTGTTCTTAGACCATATACTTTCCTAGGCTTATTATCAAGCCACCAAGGCCACCATATACACGTTCATGGACAAGGGGGAGGGACTAGGTGGATGAATCTTGGCCTTATATAAGTTACGTAGTGAGTTTTGGTCCCGTTAATCGCTAACCGTAAGTTGTTAAGTCACGAAACGTAAAACCGGGTATCCTAAAAATATGAAACTTATAAATATGGTTAAACATGTCAATATAGTCCATAATAAAATATAAAATGAGTGGTAGGTTCTATCGGGTGCAAAAACCCTGCTAAAAACTGGAAACACGGGTCTAAAACGCGCAATTCGCGTAAAACGCTGAACTGAAAAACGTAAAATTCCGAAACTTTTGGAATTGTCCTAAAATGAGAGAAAATCATATTTCTATTGTTTATAATGTTTTATGGACATATCGGGATGCTAGAAGGACGTTTAAACCTAAAAGTAAATCTCGGACACGGCTTTGTGAATTTTGCAGAAATGATCCGACGAGCGTCAAACTCTCGGATTATCGTTAAAATAGTTTAACTTACGAGAATATGAAATAAAAATTTCTGAGATGAATAGTGAAAAGTGAATAGTAAAAAGTGAATAGTAAAAAGTGAATAGTGAAATTTTCGGGAATAAAAGTTAACCTGAAATTGCGAATTGTTACAAAGCAGGTGTCATAGAACCAGAATCACAAATAGATTTAACAATTAGACAGAGAGGACGACATCCAAAGAAACAAACAAATGAAGATAATGTTGTTCAAACCACAACATTAAGACCTGGTGATATTGAGTGCAATCCATTTGGAAGCAAATGTAGAAAGAGAAAATCTGACAGGCTTAAAGGTAAATTATTACAAGGAAGACGAAAGACAATCAATTCACGAAAAAAAGATTCATTCATAGGAATCTCAAATGGTATAAACACTTTATACAATATTTAAATAGTGGCTCAATACGAATCTGTATAACTAAGAAACGATGCAATTCTAACGTTAATGACTACAATATGTTTTTTTACCAGAGTACATTGAGCATGGAGACCCAATATTTCCGTGTGAAGCATGTGGCGCGTTACTATGGCATGCAGAGACTATGGTAGGTTACACACATAAAACAACAAATGAATATTGAATGTGTTGTGGAAGAGGGAAGATAAAACTAGGTAATGAAGCAAATGAACCTCCAGAATTGTTGATGAATCTTATTACTGGAAACCATCCTAAAAGCAAAGCATTCATTGAGAATATAAGGCGTTATAATTCTATGTTTTCATTCACTTCACTAGGCGCAAGACAAGACATGTCTGTTACAAATGGCCGTGGTCCATACTGTTACAGAATACAGGGTCAAAATTACCATCAAATTGGTACATTGCTACCAGAAGGAAACAAACCACCTATGTTTGCGCAGCTATATATTTACGACCGACCAAATGAAATAAAAAATCGGATAAATGGAGTCACGTATGATACATCAACAGCAACAGATGACCATCCTTTGGACCATCAATTAACAGTCGATTTACGTGACATGCTTGATACAATCAACCCATTAGTTGCGCAATTTAGAATGGCTGGCGAACAATTTGTGCGTTCAAATGGAAAAAATAAATTAAAGCTACGTCTAATTGGTACAAGAGAACGAGATAGAAGAGAATACAATCTACCAACAGCCGAGGAAGTTGCAGGACTAATTGTAGGAGATTTTGATTCGGCAACAAATAAAAGGGACATAGTACTACACATGCAAGAAGGTGGCATCAAACGAATTACTGAACTACACCCCTCATATCTTGCACTCCAGTATCCACTTTTATTTCCGTACGGTGAAGATGGTTATGATACTGACATATACCATTTTGGTATAACTGATTATACACCAACAAACAAAAAAACAAGAGTCTCAATGAAGGAATATTTTGCATACACCTTGCAAGATAGAGAGAACACTTTGTCAATGATACTCAATTCAAGGCGCTTATGTCAACAGTTTATTGTTGATGCATACACTATGATAGAGTCTGAACGTATGTCATATGTTGAAAAAAACCAACCAGATTTACGAAGCGAAACTTATAACAAATTAGTAAAGTTAGCCGAACAGGAAGACTCAGGAGTGAAGTTACGAGGTAAAAAGGTTATTTTGCCATCATCATTCACAGGTAGTCCAAGGTATATGATGCAAAACTACTTAGATGCAATGACAATTTGCAAGGTGTACGGTTACCCAGATTTGTTCATTACCTTCACTTGCAACCCAAATTGGCCAGAAATTGAACGGTTTATGGAAGAAAAAGGGCTAAATTCTGAAGACAGACCCGAAGTTATCACTCGTGTATTCAAGCAAAAACTGGATACTATAATGAAAGAATTCAAAGATAAAAATTACTTTTGTCATCTTAAAGCAGGTATTTATATTATTAAATATGATTTCTAATTACATTATACATAATTTTAAAATGCATTGTATAATATACATAACATTATAATCTTGCCACAGCTGTTTACACAGTTGAATTTCAGAAAAGAGGACTCCCGCATGCACATATTTTGCTGTTTCTTGAAGATGATGATAAGATCAAAACAACGGACCACATTGACCGGTTTATTTTATCAGAAATTCCAGATAAAAACGAAGATCTAGAACTTTATAAAATTGTTACAGAGCACATGATGCATGGACCTTGTGGTCCTGAAAGGCCAAGTTGTCCTTGCACAGTCAAGAACAAATGCACAAAAAAGTTCCCAAAACAGTTCAACGATAAAACGGTCATTGACGAAAGTGGGTATGCACTTTATAGAAGAAGAAACGATGGTTCAACTATAAATAAAAGTGGAATTGATTTGCACAATGGATATGTTGTTCCATATAACCCTGGATTACTTCGGCGATTTCAATCACATATTAACGTCGAATGGTGCAACCAAATTGGTTCTATAAAATACTTATTCAAATACATTAACAAGGGACCAGATAGAGCAACTGTTGGTTTAGAAGATGAAGATGTGGATGAGATAAAAGAATACTACGATTGCCGATATCTATCTGCATGTGAGGCATCGTGGAGAATATTTGGATTCGACATCCATTACAGGTTTCCACCTGTTGAGAGATTGCCATTCCACTTAGAAGGTGAACAATCCGTTATATTTGATGCAAGCCAAAGTATCGATGTCACTTTGGATAAGGCATCTGTAAGTGATTCAAAATTTACGTATGGAGACAAGAAGACAGAAAATGGGTTGAAAGACAAAAAGGTACATGTCTTGGTCGTGTCCACCATGTGTCCATTGCTTTTGGAGAACTGTTCTATTTAAGAGTGTTGATAAACAAAGTCAGGGGTCCTAAAGATTGGGTTGATTTTAAGAAATTCGAAAACGTCACTTACGCAACGTATAAAGAAGCATGCCAGGCAAGAGGTCTATTAGAAGATGACAAGGAATATATAGACGGTTTATTGGAAGCCAGCCTGTAGGGTATGGGATATTATTTACTATCTTTTTTCGTAATGCTTATTGTGACCGAAAGCATGTCAAGACCGGAGGTTGTTTATGAGAAAACATGGCAAGTAATGGCAGATGATGTATTGCGAATTGAACAACAAAAACGAAATGACCCAGGTATACTCCTAAAAATACAAATTCACAAAAGACTATGATATGTTCATAAAACTAATTTACTTATATTTTATTTATCAAAAACATAATGTTGCTATAATAATCTTGCAGATTTGGAACTAACGGACGATGAAAGGAAGAATATATGTCTCACATATATTGAACACATGTTGCTTTGTAACAATAAAAGTTTGAGACAAATACCAAATATGCCATATCCTAATGAGATGTTGACAATGGATAATTTCAACAGATTAGTTTATGATGAGCGAAAATACAATCGAGATGAATTACGACACCAACATGAACAATTCTATAGTACGCTAACAAGTGAGCAAAGAGATATATACGGTTCTATAATGGAAGCAGTTTTTGAAGACAGCGGTGGAATGTTTTTTGTTTATGGATACGGAGGCACAGGTAAGACGTATCTATACAAAACTCTATCTGCTAGATTAAGATCTGAAGGTCAAATAGTGTTAAATGTTGCATCGAGTGGTATAGCAGCACTTTTGCTGGAAGGGGGAAGAACAGCACACTCTAGGTTTGCAATACCAATAAATGTTGTTGATGATTCCATGTGTCATATACCCGGAGATAGTGACCTCGCTGAATTGATACGTATGTGCAGCCTTATTATTTGGGATGAGGCTCCGATGACACACAGACATTGCTATGAAGCATTCGATAGAACATTACGAGATATATGTAGACCAACACCCTACGAACCTTCAGACCAAATTTTTGGAGGAAAGGTTGCTTTGTTTGGAGGAGATTTTAGACAAATACTACCAGTCATTACAAATGGATCAAGGCATGATGTAGTACACTCATCTATTAACTCCTCATACTTATGGCAACATTGCAAAGTCATGAAGTTGACTGTTAACTTGAGGTTGGAAAGTGGCACAAATGATTGTGAAAAGAAAGAAATACAAGATTTTGCATATTGGATTTTAGACATTGGCAACGGTACAATCGGAGGGAAAAATGACGGAGAATCAACAGTGCATTTTTAAGATGACATGTTAATTCCAGATTTAGATGATCATATACAATCAATCATTCAACAAACATATCCAGAATTGGAAAAAAACCTTTACACCTCCTCATATTTCCAAGAAAGAGCAATTCTGGCACCCACACATGAGCTTGTGGATATGGTCAACAATAAAATGCTTGATCTACTAAAAGGGGAAGAAAAAACTTATGCAAGTTCAGATTCTGTTGGAGTGATAGATATGGATTCAAATTTCAACGAGGCACTTTACACTCCAGATTTCTTAAATAGTATTAAAATACCAGGCCTTCCAAACCATAACTTAAGATTAAGAATCGGTGCTCCAGTTATGTGCATGAGAAACATTAACCAAAGAGCAGGGTTATGCAACGGAACAAGGTTACAAGTTAAAAGGATGGGAGTAAATGTAATAGAAGCTAAGATTATAGCAGGTGGAAATCTCGGAAATCTTTGTGCAATACCAAGAATGGTGTTAAGTCCATCTGATAACAAGATGCCATTCAAATTTAATCGCAGACAATTTCCTTTGGCACTATGTTTTGCTATGACCATCAACAAGAGTCAGGGACAGACATTAAGAAATGTGGGTTTGTTTTTACAAAGACCCGTTTTTTCACATGGCCAACTATATGTAGCGGTATCAAGAGTCAAGAGCAAGAAAGGATTGAAGATTTTATGCTGTGATGATGGGAATTACGCAAGATCAACAAAAAACGTAGTGTATAAAGAAGCTTTATTCAAAATTTAATAAACAATTTAGTATTACATAGAAAATATTGACATTTAAAAGTTACCTTTCAAGCAATTCATTCATATTTTCACTGCATATGTTGTTGTAACTCGAGGCTAAGCCTTCACTATTGCAACACAAAAATAAAATATGTTATATTACCTGAAAACATACGATCAAGCGATGGCCGTTAGTAGCATCTGTATATATCAACACTGCATCAGATAAGATCCATCAGGTACAACCACTTTCAATATAACTTCAACACTGCATCAGATAAGATCCATCAGGTACAACCAATTTCAATATAACTTTATATATATCAAATGTTGTCATTCAGATAACATTTACTTACCTTTGATTTTTAAAATCATTCAACACATACAAAACATGTCATACTGATCCATGTTGTTCCCAAAACTGTCACGACAAACAAAGGTCAGTCACATATGCCAACGGGTCATTATTCAGAAACATAAGTTAATAACATTGATGATGCTCACCTTACTCAACCCATACATACCCTTTTGACCAAAATTTTCTACAACTCCAATCTAAAACAAATGCCACATTCAATTTACAGTGAAAATGCAAAAGATTTAAGTCAAAACAACAATGGATTCATATAAGTTTGACAAATAACTTCATTAGTCAACTATACTTGTGTGACCCATTTTAAAGAAACATACACAGTACACTACAAAAAAAATTACCATCTGCAAGTAATTTAAAAGAAACAACCATAATTCACATTAACCAACTTAATAATTCAAATACACATCAGTACACAGTCATATTCTAATAACACTAATACAAACCATCCATAATACTAATTAGACATAACATAACCTAAGTTAAACACAATTCTAAACAGTTTTTTGGTTACTACAGAACCATCAAAATAGGAAGACACAAACCACATAACATAATGTGCATTCAACACACATGAAAAACCGGATAACGTGCTTCTTCGTCACCTTCCAAATCATTAACAGAGTACATTAATCTAAACCTTAACATCTTCGTATATCCAAAACCACATTGTTCACCAAACCAAGCCCATTCACCACACATGTTCACATGATTGGTCCTCGAAGGATTCTCATGGTGATGATCCATCCTGACAGTGAATTCAACCTCAACATCATTGTGTTTTAGCAAAGCCTTCCTGTAGATGTGCATTGGATGATCTCGCTGGATTTTAGCCGGTATAGCCTACAATAATACAAAAAAAACAAAATAACTCACAGAAGCTCATAATATCAATTACAAAATATTAAAACACAATGGATTTAGAATAAAACTTACAAGACGATTAAATGCAAGAATTTCAAACAACCTCTTATAAAACACATTGGTTCTTTCAAGAAAATGTTCACGATGATAAGGCCACATGCATATATGGTACATTCGATCATCCTCTGCAAAACAAAATAACAACCAATACACAAAACTCTTAACTACAATTACACAAACATATCAACCGTCCATAAAATTCATTGAAACAACTAAACATAAATGAATCTAAATTTATACTATAAACTTACTCTGATCAACATATGCTACAGGTGGTTGTACTGCATTCAGGCGAGAAACACCAAGAAATTGAACATCTGTGTTACTGCTCCCATCAACGTTGAAACACATTACATTAATCACATTGTTACTTATTTTAGTGAACACTACAACATCACCAAACTCCAAATCCTTTTCCTCACACAAAGCAGCCCAGTTATGTGAGTTCAACACGTATTCGTTAAGAACACCACCACCATTTGGATTCACACGACTAACATGAATATTAAATTCATCACCTTCACATCTAAACATTATCACACCAACATTCATCATACCAGCTAAAAAATCAGCAGGAATAGTCTGAAAAAAAAACCGTTTAAACACATTTGTCAAAACTCAAACACAGCAAACAATACTCTGCTCAAATTAAAAAAAAAAAAAAAAAAAAAAAACGTTTTGTTCCTCACTAAAACATGCGACAACCACAACCACAATTACATACAATATATTCACTTTATAAAATATTTTATTCAAAACATAAAATTCTTACCTGATGTATTCCTAATTCTTCATAAGGCGTTACACGTGACTGAAACCGATAAAACCGTTGATTTCCTTCTCCATAACCTCCAATTTCTTTCCCATCATTGTCAAATCCTGTAACGTAAAACGAGTCATCACCTTCCTCTATAAAGTGCAGCACATTCACATTCCCATTCAGATTCTCAAGAACAAACTCATTCCATCTCTTGCCTCTTAACTCATAAACCCCAAATCTTGATCTGAATACATCAACTTTTTTACGGTTTCTTGCTACACCCGACAAGTGCAAACAGCTGTTTCCAGTGTATGCTTCCTCTTCAAATACTTCAGGAAGTTGAAGCTCTTTAGGATATTCATTATGGTAAATGAGTTGCACAACAAATTCAATCGGCATCTTTATACAAAAAACAAAAAAATAAAATATTAAAAAACTTTTTAATCAAAATATATATTATAATGTACCTTTATTAAATACCAACATTCACATTCATTTTTTGACTAATATATTGTATAAAACAGTACACATATATTTTATACATTTAATAACATCATTAAATCCTAACCAATTACCTTTAAACAAATTATATATAACAACATCATTCTTCCTCTCAATTAATACCATATACTAAAATTTAATAAAAAAATAACCTGTTTTATATTATGAAGATTCATTTTCACACTTAATATTAATACATACCAAACCATAAAAAACAATTAATAAACTACTTGACTCTTAATCAAATAACAGGGGACAATGTCGTTTGCTCATTGCCAACATTAACACAAAATTAGCCGTTAAGTTTGTAATTTATTTTAGAATCGAATCAATCATACACTATCCAAAAAACAACTCATAAACTACTTGACTATTAATAAAAAAAACAGGGGAGATTGTGCTTTACTACTTGCCGCCAAAGTGTTTAACTTACTTACTACTTGTCCTAATTGATAACAATCCAAATGAGCCGAGTGAATATGGAATTATTCAACCACAACCAGAATAGAATAACTATTCTTTCAAAATTAACATCCGTTAAAAATAACCCATCAAATCTAACCAAACCCAACATAACCACTTTCAAATATATTATTTGTTATATCTTTTAAAAAGACTAAAATCATACACTACCCGTAATCATAAAACCAAAATCACATCTTAGGCTTTATATAACAACTTACATGTATCAAATCATCATACACTACCCGTACTCTTAAAACAAAAATCACATCTTACAGTTCATATAATAACATACATGCATCACATATTTACAAACAATATTACTCAATAATGATCAACAAAAACTACAATTAAATTAATAGTAAAGAAAAACATGCATCGGCAGATTACAATGAAATTATTAAAAGGTAAACAAAACTAATAATCGAATACACTAGATAACATTTACTTAATAATCAAATGTTATAATGTAAATGGATTGTACAAAATCAAGATAACTAATAATCAAATGTAAAGAAACAAAAGATACTTACTGTTCCGATTAGGCGACACACAAGTTGAAGTGGCTGAAAAAAGAGATGTTTGTAATTACCAATGATATGAATAAATGAGATTCATATATATATATATATATATATATATATATATATATATATATATATATATATATATATATATATATATATATATATATATATATATATATATATATATGTATATTATAAACACAAATTTAATACATTTAGATAGTAGCTATTGTAGGTGTGAGGCTACTTTAAATCATGTAATGATTATACTGCATGGAAAAATGTTTCTAATTAATATACAATAAAAAAACAAAACAAAAAATTATACCAATGCTTATAAATCCTTACTTATTTAATTTACACACTTAAGTAAAGAACCTTCATTCCAATATTGATATATAACATCATAATTTCAGGTACCTAATAATCTTAAGGAGTTTACGTAACATCATCTCAAAAATATGGCAACAAATATCATAACGGATAGTATGATTGTTGAAGGTCGTTTTGGTTGCATTTAAAAACCGTTGAAAGATTAAACTATGCATTCTCCCCCAAACCAAAATTCTAAAAAACTTTTTTCCTAAATTATTGAAATCGCAAAGTAACAAATATCCTATATAATCACTTACAAATAATCTTTTAAGTTAATGGTTTATTACCTTGATGTTTCAATATATATCAACAAAACATAATATAAAATAGAATAAAAAATTTACTAAAGTGCTAATTTCAATAAACTATTAGATGTATTCATATATATTAATTTATTTTTACGTTAAAAGAAATTACACTAGCTTTTCATTAGTTCCTCCATTACCCCGCACTTATAATAAACAATAGTAAGTCATATTCCATAATAACAAATTATAAAAAAAAAAAACATGTTATATGAAACTATAAACAAAATATATATATTTTTTTAAAATAATAATAAAAAAAATCAATGAAAGTGCGGTTTGGTTACAATATAAGTTATACAAACATAGTTTAACCTCTTTACAAATTCATCAACACAAAAACCCTCCTCAAACCAATCACCTTGCAGTAACTCAAGAATCAACAAACAATCACACGAAATCATTAAGGTAAAGTAATAATTTAATGTGTTTTCATTATATACTTATGTGAATTATGGAAGAAATCGGATGATAACATTGCATTGTCTTACCGATTCTCAGCTGTAACAACTTCTAATTAGGCAAAACTTATATTTACCTTGGCAATACAATTATAAGCATGTTTAACTCTTATATGGAACAAATCGAATACCCACACAATACCATTCCCATGTATTTGCAGAAGGATAGTTTATCTTCCTTAAAATTAGGCAAAAGTTACTTTTATGTTAAGTATAGAATTATAAACATTCTTAAGTACCCTATGTTAGAGACACCAATTGTTTGATGTTATGTCCAAAATTATTACCATTATAAGCATACTTATGTATTTTATAAGCAGGATGTTACTTATTAAATAAACTACCATGCAACATACAACTTGGTAAATGTTACTTATTTAGTTGTAACACCCCAACCCGATAAGGGTAGAAGTATTACATTACAGTGACATATCAGAACAACCACAGACATATGATTTATAAATACAAAGAAATTCAGGGTTTACAAATGATACATCTGAAATTACAAGGTTACAAAATAAATACTAAGTCTCATAGAGTGAAACTTCTTCTAATCGTCTCTAGTCCAGCGTAACTATATCAAAGCATAGTCTTCTAAGTCCAGACACACTCTCTTCCCATAACCCAGCTTCCTACTAAAACCTGCCGCAGGAAAAGGAAATGCGGCTGAGCTACGAGAGCTCAGTGAACAGATATAATGGAAACAAAGCAGTGGTAACGGAACAGTAAAGTAAAAGAATAATACCAGGTATAACAAGAGTCAGGAAGGAATATAAAAGAGTTACGCATACATACCAAGGGTTAAGAATGGTTACAAAGGTAAACGTAAATGAAACCAGAACCCACCACAATCCCAAGTCAAATCAAGTCAGGTCAAATGTCAAGTCAAGTATCAGGTCATAAGGTCACAAGGTTTCAGGAGAACAGAAATCCTCTACGAGCCCAAACATATCAAATCAAATCACATATATCAGGGTGTATGGAGGGGTGACCTCAGCATACCAGGTACAGGGTTGAGGGGATACCTCCAGGGTTGGAGTCATGAGCTCCCAGGGTTGTGAAAGACGTGTATCGCACACACTCGTCAGTCACCAGGATATAACAGGAAATAAATCAGGACAGGTCTAGGATGCATCCATGCGCCCCCGCAGGCCACAGGGTCTTCTCTACATAACAATCAAATCAGGTCGGGGACGGTGTAACCAAATCACTAGGGCTACACACTAGTCATGCCGGTGGTGCATCACAGACATGGACATGAAACCCTCATGCCTAGTGGATGGCTCGTAGTCTCAACTGTGGGTCAAGGTCAAGTATCAAGTCTCGAGTATCATGTATCAGTTATCATATCAGGGTTCAAGACAGGAGATAAATGTCGGGGTTCATTATCAGGAGGTCCACATCAAAAAGATCAAATACTGGAAGGTTCATAATGGTTTATTATAAGAAATCCTTTTTACATGGTTTTAATAAAATGATCGTTAGAACAGTTTCATAATAAAAGTCTCTTAAGAAAAAGTTCAAAAGTTATATATGAAGAGGTTTTAAAATCCTATGCACCTTTAAGTATTTTCAGGGTCCTAAATATTCAGGTTACCGGGTTATGCACAGGTCATGTCAAGTATTAAGGAAACGTAACAGGGTTCGAGACAAGGTTTCAAGTAAAGGTTCAAGTCAAGGGAATCTTATCAAAGGTTCACAATACACGGGAACAAAAGCAAGGTTCACAGAACAAGGGAACATAGCAATGGCTTGGGGAAATCCTAAACAAGTCAAAATCAGAAATCAAAAGAAACGAAGGCTCCTTACAAGAAGAGCAGAATATCTGTACCTTAAACCGCC
>JARVZY010006258.1:22500-26805 GCA_030686995.1 Artemisia argyi
CACCCATTTTTAGTAATAAACTGAACAAACTCGACAAAATGGAAGAAGAAGAAGAATTTGATAATAATAGCCCGATTGATTATATGTACGGGGATCAGGACAATTTGACGTTTAAAATACTTGAAAAAAATAAAAAAGATGAAGAAAAATACTTTTTTTTGTTTGAAAAACCTCTTTTGACTTTTTTTTTCGATTATAACCGATGGAATCGTCCATTACGATACATCAGAAAGAGAAATAAAAAATTGAAAGGCTCCGTAAGAAAAGAAGCCTCACAATATTTTTTTTATACATGCCAAAGTGATGGAAAACAAAGAATATCTTTTACATATCCTCCGAGTTTGTCAACTTTTGGGGAAATGCTAGCAAAAAGGATATCCTTATCTACATTAGAAAAACTGTCCGCTGATGAACTATATAGCGAGTGGCTTTATACCAATAAAGAGAAAAATAAGAACTTAAATAATGAATTTATAAACAGAATAGAGGCTTTAGAGACAGTATTTCTTTCTCTAAATATACTTGAAACAAAGACTAGATTGTGTAATGTTGAGAAAAAAAACAAAAAGAATTCCCTAATTAAAATGTATGATCCCTTTTTAAATGGGATGTATCGTGGAAGAATGAAGAAAATTTTTTCATCTTCAATCAGAAAAGAGAACTCGATAGAAAATTGCACAGAACCTTCTGAAATAAATAAAATTCACGATATCCTTCTTCCTTATCCTACTTTTCCAGAATCTGAACAGAAAATAGAAATATCAGAAAAAAAACAAGTAAAAATTGATTCAAATAATAGGTTAAAGTTTTCATTGAACGCAATTCTAACTAATCCTAAGCGCGAAAAAAAATCTATTGGAATAAACATAAATGAAATAGGTAAAAAACCACCTCGATGGTCATACAAATTAATCAACGAGTTGGAACAAATGTTTAAAAAACGACGAAAAGAACAAGGCATAATGCAAGGGCTGGATCACCAGCTTCGAACAAGAAAATTTAAACGTATAGCTTTTTTAACTCGTTCCAACCGAAGTTTTAAGAAATCTAATTTCAAGACTTATAATCTTTATACAAAATTTAATAGAGATTCGGGTTTTATAAGTTATTTGGAAGAACCAGATTTTCGTCGAGCCCGTAATCAAAGGATCTATGCGCATTCAAAGGCGTAAAATGGTTATTTGGGGACCGTCTCAAGGAAATCCCCATTCCCCTCTTTTTTTGGAAAAAATGGAAGATTTTCCTTTTCCTATATCCGACCTAATGAAGCTTTTTTTTAATATTAGAGATTGGTTGGGTAAAAAGTCAGAATTTGAAATTTTAGATCAACAATTCCAAATAAAAAAAAACAACCAGGAAGACGCAATGGAATTCTGGGAAAACATTCCATATGCACAAAAAACAAGAAGTATTCTGTTACTAGCACAATCAATTTTTAGAAGGTATATTAAATTACCCTTATTGATAATAGCTAAGAATATTGGCCGTATTTTATTACGGCAATCTCCGGAATGGTATGAGGATTTCCAAGATTGGAATAGAGAAATTTATTTAAAGTGCAGCTATAATGGTCTTCAATTCTCCAAAACAGAATTTCCTAAAAATTGGTTAATAGAAGGTTTTCAGATCAAAATCTTATATCCTTTTCATTTGAAACCGTGGCACGGATCTAAGCTACGACTCTCTGATAGAGATCGAAAGCAACAAGATGATTTTGATTCTTGTTTTTTAACAGTTTTGGGAATGGAAACAGAATATCCTTTTGGTCCTCCTCGAAAAACACCTTCCTTTTTTGAACCCGTTTTTAAAGATATAGACTACAAAGTCGAAATAAGAAATTTTAATTTTAGAGTTCAAAGAGTTTTAAAAAAAATAACAAAGCAACAAGAAAAAGCATTTTTCTTTTTAAAACAAATACTTTTAAAAGGAAAGAAAATTCCATTATTTATACCGAGAGAAATATATGAATCAAGTGAAACTCAAACAGAAAAGGATTCGATAATCAGCACTCAGATAATTCATGAATCATTTAGTCAAAATAAATCTAGAGATTATTCACAGGCAAAAGAAGAGATTAAACATAGAATTGATAGAAGAAACACAATCAGAAATCAAATAGAAATAATGAAAAAAAATAAAAAGACTAATCGAGAATCACCCCCAAAAATTTGGAAAATATTAAAAAGAAAAAATATTGAATTAATATTTCAATTTTGCATTGAAAAAATATACGTAGATATCTTTTTATGTATAATTAATATGCGCAGAATTTCTCTACAACTTTTTATGGAATCAACAAAAAAAATTCTTGAAAAATACATTGACAATAATGAAATAAATAAAGATAAAGAAAGAATTAATAAAAAAAAACAAAATAAAATTGACTTCATTTCGCCTATGACTATAAAAAAGGCTTTTGATAATCTTAGAAATAGTAAGCAGAAGCCACATATTTTTTTTGATTTATCTTACTTGTCACAAAAATATGTATTTTTTAAATTATCACAAACCCAAGTTATTAACTTCAATAAGTTAAGATCTATTCTTCAATATAATGGACCATCTTTTTTCTTAAGAATGAAATAAAGGATTTTTTTGGAACACAAGGAATATTTGATTCCAAAGTAAGACATAACAAACTTTCAAATTATGAAAAGAATCCATGGAAAAACTGGTTAAGAAGTCATTATCAATATGATTTATCTCAGATTACATGGTCTACATTAGTCCCACAAAAATGGCGAAATCAAATAAATCAATGCCATATGTCTCAAATGTCTCAAAATGATGATTTAAAGAAAAGGTATTCCTATGAAAAAGACCCATTATTGGATTACAAAAAAAAACAAAATTGGAAAGTATATTTATTACCAAATAAAGAGGAGAATTTTCAAAAAAACTATAGATATGATCTTTTCTCATATAAATATATGAATTCTGAAACTAAGAATAAGTCTGATATTTATAGATCATCATTAGAAACAATAAAGAAGCAAGAAAATTCCACCAAAAATAAAGAAACTTTTTTTAACATACTCAATAATATTCCTATCAAGAATTATCTAGAAAAAAGTGATATTATATATATGGAAAAAAATACAGATAGAAAATATTTGGGTTGGAAATTTAATACAAATATTCAGGTTGAACCTAATAAGGACCAAATAACGGAGAATTCTCATATAATGGTCTTTTTTATCTTCCAATTAAATCAAATTCCGAAATCAATTATAAAAAGGTCTTTTTTGATTGGGATGGGGGTGTCTTTTGATTGGATGGGAATGAATGAAAAATTCTTATCTTAATCACCTCATATCGAATCCGAAAGTTTTTTTATTTCCAGAGTTTTTAATACTTTATCATAAATATAAAGAGAAACCTTGGTTTATCCCAAGCAACTTACTTCTTTTTAATTTGAATATCAATCCAAATTTTAGTGAAAATCCAAATATCAAAGGAAAACAAGAGGCGAATGAATATTTTTTAAATTTTAGACCATCAAATTCAAAACAATATTTTGAATTAAAGAATCAAAACAATATTGAAGAATATTTTTAGAATCGATCGAAAAACTAAAAGTATTGCTTAAAGGAGATTTTCCTTTTCAATTAAGATGGACTGGACGTTTGAATCAATTGAATCAAAAAATGATGAATAATATCCAGATATATGGTCTCCTGCTTAGCCTCATAAATGTAAGAAAAATTACTATATCCTATATTCAAAGGAAAGAAATGAATCTGGATATAATGAGAAGGCGTTTAAATCTTACACAATTAACGAAAAAGGGAATATTAATTATGGAACCTACCCGTCTATCTGTAAAAAATGACGGACAGTTTTTTATGTATCAAATCATAGGTATTTCATTGGTTCATAAAAGTAAGCACCAAAGTAATCAAAGATACCGAAACCCCAAAAATGTTGCTAAGAATAATTTTGATGAATCCATTCCAAGACATAAAAGGAAAACTCTAAATAAAGACAAAAATAATTATGATTTGCTTGTTCCTGAAAAAATTTTATCATCTAGACGTCGTAGAGAATTGCGAATTCTAATTTCTTTCAATTTGAATTTAAAGAATCAGAATGGTGCGCATAGAAATAAAACATTTTCCAAGGAGAACAAGATAAAAAATTGGAGTCAATTTTTGGATGAAAGTAAAAATTTCGACCGAAAAAAAAATGAATTAATTAAATTCAAGTTATTTTTTTGGCCTAATTATCGATTAGAAGATTTAGCTTGTATGAATCGCTATTGGTTTGATACCAATAATGGGAGCCGCTTGAGTATGTTAAGGATAT
>JARVZY010006259.1:0-26890 GCA_030686995.1 Artemisia argyi
TAGCAAACGCTGAGTTTGTTGGTAACCAGCGATAAACTTAGAGCTATGGATGAAAGACTTCCATGGTCTTGATACCGATCTGAAGCGAAGCAGTGATTTGATTGGAAGCCTTTTCATGATTTCCTCTTGGATGTCGAAAGGTATGTTGTAGTCTGCCATAGTTTTGTTTTCGTATGCTTATGGTTTTGATCGAACTGTTTAGGTATTTTTATAGTAGGAAATTTAGGTCATGTTTTCTGCATTATGGAATTTTGGGCCGGTTGGGCTTTGTTAATTAATCGTAACATGGCTTATGTTTAATCGTAACTTGTTAGACAAGGAATGGTTTCCTCCCATTCATTCTCTATAAATAAAGTGATCGTTTGGGTATTATATGTTGTTCTTTTTCTTCCGGCCAGTCGATATTCATAAACTGTGCTTGTATTACATGCAGTATTTGATTTGTCGAAAGAGTACCTTGGGGACCAAGTCGCAGGTTCTGGTAATATTCTTACTATTTGAGTCGTCGCTGTGTAATTGTTATTATACTTTTGACGAAATTTTTTTAGGGTGTTTTTGCTTATCTATTTATATGAGGATCATGGTTTGTAATTTTTTATGTGAAATAAAGGGGTGTTTGTTTAGCTGAGCTTACGAGTTTTAACTTTTTCGGTTTATATTTCATAAGCTCAATTTTTTTTGTTTATTCTGAAATTTGTGGGCTTTGGGGGTGTTTGTTTAAGCTTACATGTGAGCTTATTAGCTTATTTGATTCCGGCTTATATTTAATTCATAGGCTCAATTCTCTGGCTTATTGTGTGAATTTTGGGCTTATATAAGTTTATATAATAAACTTATATAAGCTCGTAAGTGTCAAACTAAGCCTGAAAATTGGAGCTTATGAAATATAAGTGGAAATCAAATAAGCTCATAAGCCCACATACAAGATTAAACAAACACCCTGTTAACTACTTGTTATTTGGAACACTATAAATGAGTCTGAATTTATTATTCATCTTGTATACTAATGTAGGCTTTTACTCGTGTTTGCAGTCAGCTATGATGACTGATATCATCATTATCTTATGATAAACTCTTTTGGTTTGGTTTTTTGTTAACATGGTTGTATGTGGTAATGTGATTTACAAATTTTAGAGGATTAGTTATTGTTACTGTATTATTCTGTAACTTAGTAATTAAGAATCGTATGTAGTTGTGAAGCACAGGTGAGCCTTGAGCTTAGTAAATTGATTCTCTGATTGCCAGGTTTATAAATTGAATTGAAGCCCTGCAAGTGTAGTTATTGGAGATTGATTTGAAGCTACTAATTGCATCAGACGAGACACCTCCTTTGTCCGTCCTTGCTGTCGCTAGTCTTGCTGCTGTTTCCCTTACTGTCAACCCGAGTCTCACGTCTGAGTCTCAACCCATTCTTGTCCTAACCGATGGGTATAACTCAACTTTCTTATTTTGTCAAAAAGAACACGACAGTGCAAATAAACTAATAATGACTATTACTCTGTATTGACTCGATTGTTTTCTTTTAGGAAAGAGTTACGTGGCACCAATGAAATTTTAAGGTACCTTGGTCGTACAGCAACAACAATTCCTAGCTTGTACGAGCGGGATGATACTGAAACTTCTCAGGTGAATCTCGGTTTTTGTTTTAATTGGCATAATTACGTGAGAATTCTGTTTTTTGTTTTTAAGGATTATAAATGTTTTTGTATCGGTTGTGTTGTGCTTGTTGTAGATTGATAACTGGCTCGAGTATGCTCTTACTTTTTCTTCTGCTTCTAAATATGAGGGGGCCTGCAAGCATGTTGATGAATATCTGCTGCAGTTCACTTTCCTCGTTGGCCATAGTTTGTCAGTTGCAGATATCACTATCTGGTCGTCTCTTGCAGGTAAATCTTAATCCTCATGCCCTTATGCTTACTTTTTCTCTAGAGGCCCAAGATATGTAGGTTATGTATCGAGCGGGTTAGGGAAAACCCGAAACAGTTATTGTTCATAAGTTTTGATGCTTTTCATAGATACTAACTAGTGTGTTAAGTATATGATTACATTTTTCATTTCAATAAAAAAATAAATTTTATACGTAAACCACATCTTTTACATAGAAATGAATCATAGAAATGCATAGTTCTGTGAAAAGGAGACATGAATCATAGAAATGAATGAATAGCCTGGCACACTGATGAATAGACTAGAACAAAGTGTCGGATCAGATTCTTTCTCACAATTTACTAAAGTGTTTACTCATATCTTTTAGTTGGATGGTAAACTGACTCATGATCAATGGTGCTTATATACTTCGTCTGCCTGATTTTACGATGAAAAAGAAGGCACTGTACATGTGGATAAATGCCAAAACTGCAACAAATGAGTGAAAAATCATCACTAGTAACTCTATAAGGACCTATCCCAATATAGTATTCTTCATGTGTATGTTGTTTAGGTATGAACAGTTGAACTCAACTAATATCAGTTGAAGGAGCATATCTAGCAGTGACAGTGATATAGGTGGGAAGTTCTTAGATGTCTCGGGTATGCACCTTCTGAATTGGTGTTGGGGTTTATATCGGCCTTCCACAGGTAACATGTACTTGTTCCAGTATTCATCATTAGGCGAACCACATAATGTGTAGATCTTGTGGATCTGGTCTACCTATGTAACATGATGCATTTTTCCGTCAAGAAACATTCGTTACATATAGTCTTTTACATTAAGCGAGGAATGTGATGTTTGTTCCAAAGATTGTTATCTTGATTCATTGGGGCTAAGCTCTCATAGAATGCGGATGCATCTTCTACTTGGTGGATGGTTCCCAAACTAATATCAAGCTTTGACAAATTGTTTAACCGAAAAGATCAATCTGAGTTCACATATATGAATTCAGATTTAATTTTTAGATAAAAACAAGATCGACAAGAAAGAAATGGATGGTACAACATACTCATAAATTTATACGTAAACCACATCTTTTACAACTCGTTTAATATCACAATATCATAGTTTATAGTGTTAACATGCATGGATTCGATCAACTTGATATGCCATAGTTTAGTGTTAATATGGTTGCAAATTCTAATAGCAACCTTCTACCTTTTTCGATAACTGAGAAAAGAATTCTAATGGACGGACAACTTGATGAGAGCTCACAAGATGCAAAAACAAGAACAAAAACCGTCGCGGTCGTTTACTGTGAATAAGAAGAAAAATGTGTACTTTGCTAGAATGAAGACAACATACACTTGACTTGAGAAACGTTTTGATCTTGTCCATCTCACCCAAATTCAGTCAACTTGTTTCATTTGTAAATGTGCATCGACATCGATTTTGTAATTATTATTTATCAGTTATTTATTTTTATTTTTATTTTTATTTATTTATTTTTTTTGAGCTAAATTTATCAGTAATTCACTATCAGGAATGAAGCCAATCTCTTGCGAAAATTTAAAATATGTTGTTCATGCATTTGGTTACAATATCTGAATATCGAAATGCTATTTTATTTAGATTTAGATTTCTTTTTATGTTAGGTGTTTGTGTTTTCGCGAATCATTGATGCTAAATAGTTGAAAAATGTAATGATATGTTTTTCTTAACTGTGTGTTTTTTTGTCTATGGACAATTATTTTGAACGGGGAGAGTAATAAATACTAGTAATAAATAAATAAATAAAATAGTTAAATAAAATAAAAATAATAATATACCTTAGACGACATTATACATTGCTGAGGACTAATGATGCAAATATTTTCCCTCACATTATAAGATAACGGAGAAATATTTGCACCGTTCATCCTCATGGATATATGGTGGTTGACTTTTATTAACGGAAGGATGCACATGTGCCAATTTTTGATGTTCAAATGAGCGAACTGCAAAGATGTATTTTAGACTTTACTCTTAAACTAATGTAAATTATCCCTGAATTGTAAAAGAGAGGGTTAAATAAAATGGAATGGATAAAAGTTAAAGTATGGAATAAAGATTAATTTTATTTATCTGGTACTTGATGGACTAGTAGTTACTAAGATAACTCCAAAAAGGAGAGGAATCTACACCGGTGAGTAGAAATTAAAGACTTAGGGGGTGCTTGGTAAGGGGGGTTAAGGGGGTGGGGAATGGGTAAGGAAATTAAAAAGGGTCCACCTCACTCAAATTAGGTGCTTGGTTAGGGGTGTGCAAAGGTATTGATTACCTCGTAGTGGGTAATCAACATTATAGAGTAAATTGAGGGGTAAGGTATTGATTACGCACCTCACTCAATCATTTACATTCCCTTTCCTTTTCCCTTTCTCTTTACCTTTCCCAACTTTGAACCAAGCGGACCCTAAATTACTACGTAATTGCTAAAGAGAAGTGATTTGGAGGTCTAAAAATATACTTAAATTAATGTTGAAAACTGTGTGACATCATTTTGTTGGCTGCAACCAAAGGACCCATTTTTACACAAATCAAAAGGATCATGTCACACAGTTTTAGGCATGAAATTATGAACATCTTAGCCTCCCAATTATTTTCCCAGCAGAGTAGCTATATGGGGGGTAAGGTGGGCCATGACCCACCCACAAAACTTTAATAGTGAATATATGTGTTGTAGTCCCAAGCCCAGTTTACTAGTGTATATTATATTTAATTCACCTATAAACTAGATATCTCTTTATTTGTTTATGTACTTAATCCCTCATCCATCCATCAATCTGCATTAAGTCCTATATCTAAGAATTTTGGTTCAAATTCATTTTTAGATGATTTTGGTTATACGGGTGAGTGTCGTGTGCAACTAAAGTGTTGAATAACAAATATATTGCAACTTTTTTACATAGTTATATATCATACTCCACAATCATTTATGTTCCTTTCTAACATGCGGGTGTCTTTTAAATTTTTTTGGCCCCCCTTGAAAAGAATTCATGGCTACGCCCCTGTATTTTCCATTGCGAAATAATCAAATAATATTTCTTTTGCTTTTGAAAACCTGTTTTTACTTTTTACTATAATAAATTCTTTAAGCTTTATTGAACATCTAAGAGATTTGCTAATAACTGCTCAGTGACTATTTTTTAGACGTAACTAAATGCATTTTAAAGATGGTTAATATACCCAAATTTTATTTTTAAATTAAAAATGCATTTAATAACTAAAGGGCTTACGTCTCAATAATACTAATAGTTGTGTGAGAAACTCCCCCAACCAAAATGGTTGTGTGTTCAAATCCTACTTACGCAATGTGAGATAGTTTGTGGTTTGTATATATATCGTTTCGGTTATCTGGTTATTCGGTTCGGTTTGTTTGGTTAATTTTTTTTGGGTCAAACCGAAAACCGAATCGAACCGAACCGAATTCAAATTTGATTCAACCGAACCGAAAACCGAATCGAATAACCAGAATTACATAATTTTAATTATTTTTTCATTTAATTATATATATTTTTAGAAAATTTTTTTTCAAGCTTAATAATGTTATATTTATACTAAAAAAGACTTTTAGAGATTATTTTTATATATAAATCAAGGTTATAAATAGCGTGAGGCGTGGCATGGCGGCGAAGCCAAGCCTCAAGCTATACGAGCTATAGCGAAGCTATAGCGTTTTTTGAGACGTGACCAAGGCGGCATAATTTTTTATAGATTTATATGTTTATATCATATATATATATATATATATATATATATATATATATATATATATATATATATATATATATATATATATATATATATATATATATATATAATAATATATCAAGTTTACAAAACGTGTTATACATAAGAAATAAACTAAAAAAGCTAAACTATTATTGCATTTTTCGTCATTTCTTTAAATAAAACCTTCTCCGTGAGAGTAAACTGCTAAAAGATAAAATGTAAAAACCTGAAAACTACGGTATAAACATCACATTCACATATTCACATTCACTTGTTATATTATCTTTTAGCATTTGATTTATAAAGTTAGCCCAAGCCCAAGTTCCTTCAAGCCCAATAATAGTAAATCACTAAATCCTACAAAAGCTTCAAAATAAAGCGCCACGCTTCACGCTATAGCACGCCTTACCACGCTTTTTCGCGCTTCATAACACGCTACGCCTTAAGAAGACGCCTTGGCCTGTTTCATAACGTGGAGGCCACGCCTCGCGCTATGGCGCCGCTATGGCGCGCTATTTAGAACCCTGATATAAATACATAAAAAATATAAATATTTATATATTTTTGGTTTTCGGTTTTCATTGCCAAACTCATTTCCAAACCGATAACCGAATATTTAGTTCGGTTCGGTTCGGTTCAATTTCGGTTTTCGGTTATTATGGATATTACCCGATCCGTGAACACCCCTAACTCAAACTATACGTTATTCACACATTAAAAGGAGCACCCGTTAGCAAATCCTAAAGTTTAATGATAACACAAAAGAAACATCATTAAAGAAATTGGCCAAACCACGTACATTTTCTTGTTTATATTTACTAGTTATAATACCTGTGCACGCACAGGGTTTTTAAATTTTCGTTTTAATTATGTATTATTATCGATTAATAAATGAACCACTTAACATGTTTCAAATGATTTTACTTGGTGGACTAAAAATATATGTATATGTTATAACCTACCTATTATTTTAGGAGAATGCTTTTGGATTAAAAATTATACTTTATTATTCAAGTAATATCACATGATAATACTTGACTTGCGTGAGTTGTTAGTAATATATGCTTTTAGTTTTGCAAACCCGTGCTATCAATTTACGATGTGTTTTGTAATTGTGCTATTTCTTTTACTTATATTTTCGATAAAATATGTAGCATATTTAGATAGCTTTGAAGATTGATTCATTTCCTTAATTATGAATAACCATCACATCATTTTTACGTACCTTTTTGTTTGGAAAGTTGTATTTTCATAAGTTTGTGTTATTTACTTCTCATGTTTGACCATAAAATTACCAAATTAACATAGATGCTTACACTATAGATTCTTTATTACATAAAGAGAAACGAAAAAATATGTAATGGGTAGAACTCAAGTTTAATCTTACGTTTATGTATAATGTATAAGAATAATTTTTCTCTAAGCCCGAACTATATAAGGAAATTATTATTACTTGTATAAGTAAATTATAAATGCATGAAAAAATGACAAAAAGTATATTCGCAAGTCTTTTAGGATTGTTTGAATCCTTACCGACCTTTCACTTTAATGCAACTTTCTTTACAATTGGTCTAAATCATCAAGGTAAAAGACACCTATATTTTAGACCGTTGGTTGACACTTATAGTGTTATCAATGATAATAAACACCTGCTAAGTTTCATTAACTCATTCAAAGACAAATTACACTCCGAAAAGAATTCCTACCATAAAATTCCCTATATTGGCACTAAAACACATCTTTGGTACATTAAAATACATTCATGTATTATCTAAATCAGCAACTCAACTAAATTATACATTCATAACTTGAGCAGGCGTAGAAAATCATTCCACGACAATCAAGTGTTGATACTTAATCCTCCTCTAAAAAACGCACACAACAAATTGCATTACACTTTAGTTTGTGCGATAAGATAATAAAACTGCAAAAATCACTAATGTGTTGCATTATAGCGAGGATAACAACAAAGTTAGTCATAACATCAAATAAGAAAACTTCATATTGGTGTTTGGTTATACTTTTTAAAGGTGCTTATTGGCTTATTCAATTACCATAACACAATAAGTGTGTGATAAAGCTATAAGCTTTTTTTAAGAAGCCTAGTGAAAAACCCCTGAACTCACAACTAATTCTATTATAGCTTAGCGTGTTTATAGTAAAAATACAAATATTAAGTGTAGAACTTTTCAACAAAACATAACAAATAGTTACAAAAAGTTAGTGTGTATAACAAAAATGTTAAACCATAAAAAAAAGTTACTAAATACTATCAGCTAGATAAGGCATAAGCCAAAGTTCTGTTGAGGTCTCTTTCGGATTCTATTCAGAAGCAAAAAGAGGTTTACACATAAATCATAAGTATAGAATAATGGTTGTATCTCACATCTGTGATTACCAACTCAATATCACTATCGCAATATAGTAACGTAATAACCTGATTAAAACTATATATTCTTGTTTAATAATTCTTATGTACATACTTTTAATTCGTTTACAATGGCCAACTATTACATTTTTTTTAATAAAACATCACGTCAATGAATAAAGTTAAGGAAAACACATACGTTTTTTTTTTTTTTTTTTTTTAATTTCTTTTAAAAAAAATTTAGCAGGTGATTGTTTTCAAATAAGAATTGTGATGCGTGCATTTTTTTAATATAATTTAAGAAAAACACCTCATATATTAAACAATGACTCTAACCCAAGTGTTTGTTTGTTTTTTTTAATAATTAGCTTTGTATAACGTTTTTAACTCACAGACATGTTGAGGTTGAGGTTGATTTTGTTGTTTAACTTTAACTATTGATACCATGTTCTATAAAATGTGTGAATTTAGTAGCACATAATAAGCGTTGATGAAGTTAAAATATGCTCCGTAAAGTTTTTAAAATGTTTTTATGGATATCCATATACAAATTTTAAATAACAATTTCATGAGTCGTTGTTATAAGTAGAATCGTGTATATTTATTTTCATATCACAGTATCGTGGTTACCATTTGATATTTATATTCTCGTTACTAATAATTTAGCCGTATTTCAAACCAATGTACGTATAAATTAAACTTTTAAATAGTAACATGATTCTTTTTTTTTTTTTTTTTAAATATTCTAATGGATGAAAGTTTAAAACTAACATTAGCTTAAAAAAATATTTACCATATATTAAAACTAATTCACATATTTACCAAATGAGTCCTTATTTAAAAAAAATATTCTAAGAGCTAAGTACTAATCTAGGACAAAATCTTTTTTTTGGTCCCCATCTTGGTCACTTTTTGAGCAAATTCCACAAATGGTCATGCGCATCTGCGCAACTCCGCAACCTATCTCAAAACATGACACGTGTACATTTTATGGGGCCCACACCAACTACTATAACTAACAAAAATACTCAACCTTTGTGCTACTCAACCGGCGGCTATTGATCCACGTGCAAAAGTGTACTAAAAAGTACATCGGGAATGAGCAAAAGGTACATATGTCTAGTCAAAATTTTGTACCTCATTTGTACCTCGTACCAACTTTTTTATATTACTTTTTTATAAAACTTTTGAGTTTAAGCACCGAGTTATACAAAAAAAAATTAAACACCGATCACTTCCATTAATCTTTTTGATCGCTTCATCCTCTCCGATCACCCTCCTTTCTTCCGATCACTTCATCTTCTCCGATCACCCTCCTTTCTTCCGATCACATCATCTTCTCCGATCAACGAACCTCTATTATCCTGCGGTTAACGCACACCTATTATATTCATCTTTCTCCGACAATAAGTAGATCTGATTTGGGGTTACGTCCAATGGCTCCCAGTTTTCACCGTGTTGATGTAAGTTTATTATTATTATTATTATTATTATTATTATTATTATTATTATTATTATTATTATTATTATTATTATTATTATTATTATTATTATTATTATTATTATTATCATTATTATTATTATTATTATTATTATATCTGTTAGGTTTCATGTTCAAACTTTGGGGTTAATTTGATTTGGGGTTACGTCGAATTGGATTTTTGAAATTCTAGTTTAGTAAAGGAGTGTTTGGATTAATTTGATTTGCTGAGATTAAGTGTTAGTTAGATGGATATTATTGCATCAATAGTTCATATAGGTTAGTAATAGGTTAATATTGCATAAGTGTACAGGTTGGATGATGGGTTTAATCGGGTTAACTTTTAGTATGGGTCAAAACAGCCCTGGTTGAGTTGGGTTAACCAACACAAGCTATTTAGTCCAACTTTCTAATACCTGTATGGAAGATTAGTTCACGACATATAATCTAAAATAGAAAAATAAAATCGCTTAAGGAAATTGTTTGCATTGATATTAGACTTTAGGCAACTTTCAATCCATTCGACCCATTTGACCCATTCCCACTGTTACCTATTCATATACGGTTTTAGTAATGTATGAAAGTGTTAGGTGATCAGATATAAATTTAAGTACCTCCATAACAATGGCAATGCATATTAGGAGTCTACATAGCCTTTATCAATACCTCCTCGAAATGGTAGTAGCATCCTTCAGCCAAGGTGAAACTGGTCGCATAACAAAAAAGAGAGCATATACGTTGCATTAAGCGAAGTGATTAGGACCAACTATGAGGGTTATTATGACTTTTACCATTTTTGGTTTCATGTACTAAAAAAAGGATAAACATGGTCATATAGTTGTCAATTATTACTAATCTGATAACAATATCTTTTGCTTGTCAAATCTCCCTTGCAAATCTGTTAAGGGGTGTTTGGTTATAGGCTGTTTGTGGTGTTCCACCTGTTTCATTGCACAACTCTGTGCTTCATTAAGTTGTTTTGGTGGATAAAGGGTCAGGGAAACCATTTCCTTGTTTACAAATACAACAAAAGTCAAGATCCTAAGAAAAACATCACCACAGTTAACTGTGGTGATCTTTGGAGTCCAAAACTCATCAATCCTTTTCACAAGTTGGAATTTTTACTAAAAGTTGTCTTTATTTAGCTTATCATAACATATACAAGCAATAAAAAGCATCTGAGTTTCATGAAATTCAAAGTATCAAAGTTTTTTAAAAAGTCAAAATCACAAGTTTTAGATTTTGTCCAAAATGGGATGAATTTTCTTGATTTTTGTGGGTGGTTTTAGGGTCTAAAACTTGTTGTGAGTAAAGTATACCAGTGGAATTAGTGATTTTCATGCTTATTTGATTTTTGCAATTTTTTCTGTTGGACTTTTTTGCCCTTGGAAAACACTTGCAGGGCAAGGGTGTGCCCTGCACATCAGCTGACTTAGTCACACCACCAACTTGGGTGTCTCATTGTGACCAACTCAGTGGATCCCACTGACCCAACTTGGTGCCATTCAACCCCCCTCCTACCAGGGTTGGTGTTTTGACCACTTGTTTGACCAATTGACTTGTGGACCCCACCTAGAATTTTTCTTGCATTTGTGTTTACCTTTTTAAGCTACATGAATCAGTTAAGTAATTACCTAACTAATGAGGTTTGTTGGATGCACCTGAAGAGAATTAAAGAACAGATAAGTGTATACTGTGTTGTGGCAATTACTTTTTATATCCTTGATCACTGCTACACACTAACTCTAAAATGCCTTTTTGAGCAACTAACTATTATAGACATTAAGAAGATGTATACCACCTATAAAGTTAGATCAAAGCAGACTCACTATTTAACATACTCAATCTCTTATTTGTTATACTATTACCATGTGACACTAAACAAAGAAATTGAAGTGAGTTATTTCACTTGCTGTACAATTTGGATAAGTTTAATATAGTATATAGTTAGTTTAATATAACAATTAAGAGTAGATTGGAGTAGTACAATTTGGATTTGGTAAAAAGTGTGGATCATTGCCATTGTCAACTGTCACTACTTGCTTATTCTGTCTGTGTTGTGCTTTGATGTTTCACTTGCTGCTGAACTTGAATACAATTAGGTTAGTGATTGATCAATTCAGATAGGCCTTTTAGTGAATTTAGTTACTCAGTTGTGTATTGAAGCTTTTAAGTGTTGTACTGTCTGTGTTGTGCTTATTTTCTTGTTATTTGTAGCATCACTATGATATCCATTATTTACATGTCTTCTTTTCTTGTTAATGTAGGCTTATGATGTGAAGGTCAGTATGAGAACCAAGCTACACATCTTGAAAACTATAGCAAAACAGTTGGCATTGAAACCAAATGCTTTAAACTTGTTCAAGAAGAGTGTGTTTGGTCCCTGGTTAAATATAAAAACAGAAGAGCATGACAATCATATGCTCCACTTTTTGCTTCTACACCAGAGACGAATCGAGAACGCCAATACAAAAGTCCCTTTTTATTTTGATATTGGACATCATACTTTAGAATTTGGTAGGAAGGAGTTCTGTTTGTTAACTGGTTTTAGATTTGGGGATGTTTCTTTAAAACATTTTGAGGATTGTGTTTCAAGTTTCCGTGCCCGTGTTTTTCCCAAGATAGCTAAAGTTAAAGGATATGATATACAACCCCTTATTGAGACAGATGATGAATTTAAAAAACTATCAGATGAAGATGCTGTCCGGGTTTGTTTATTGTTTGCATTAGAATATGTTTTTATGGGTGTAGAGCTGAGACATGTAATTCAAGAAGAGTTGATGGTATTAGTTGATGATTTTGATGCATGGAATAGTTTCCCATGGGGAGAACGTATATGGAAAGGGTTTCACAATAGTGTATATAATACAATCTCCAAAAACCGTGAAGCTCATTTGACCAAAATTGCAGACGGTTGCAAGCCTCAATGTACTTTGAATGGCTTTGTTTTCCCTCTTAAGGTCAGTAACCTTTCTGTTCTTGTTAGATAATTAGAATAAGCCAGCATAATTAGAATAGACTTTCAGTTAGAATAGGCTTAAGTTTTGTGTTTCTATGCATCTACTAGCTTATTTGATCAGTATATGAGGTTTTGTGGTGGTTTGTAAGATTAAAAATCATTGATGCTTAATAAAAAATTCATATCTGTCACATATGGAGTGTTTGGATAAGTGATATAAGTTAAATAATCTTAGAGTTAAATGCATAAGTGGTAATTGTAGGCTAATCTAATCAATAATTAGCTTGGTTTGGGCTGTTTTGAGAAAAAGGTGCCCTGCACCATTCTTTGTGCCATAATTGGTCATTTTCACACTTGAAATTTAAAACATTTCAACATAAATTAAGTTTGGGCTTATTCCTGTTGGGCTTATAGTTGCACTACATTTAAGACATCCTATTATTGGTTGTGTTGTAATGTAAATATTTATTGCAATAAATGCCTATTAAATTATTTATATTGCTTTTGTTGTTGTTTACACAGATATGGGTTTTGGAAATTTTCCCTAATGCAAAGCATTGGTGGCATACAAAAGAGAAATCCATACCCAGGTGTGTGGCATGGAGTGACGGTATGAAATTTCAAAAAGCTGATCGTGAAAGTCTCTTTTATTCAAGAACACAACTAAATAAACTTGAGCCCACACCAAAAGAGATGAAGACACAATGGTGGAGCTCTAGTTTAGAGTATTTTGAAACTGCCAACACGGGATCTCCATCATTTGATGTACGAGGGAAAAAAAAAGAAGAGAAAAGTTGTGAAAACTGAGACACACATTCACACACAGATTCACCGTCGTACGACACATGTCCGTACTGAAATCCGCAGTGAGGTTGATTGTCATGGATTGGGTGAAGCTTCTGTTGGAGAAAAGCTTGTGGCTATGGAACGGGATATTGGTGGTCGCTTAGCTGCAATTGAAAAAATTTTGAAAATTCCCAAGGTTATATATTTATAATCAATACATCATTATTTAACATATAATATTATTTACTTGCTTAACACAATATTTTTATGCAGCCATCAAGTGGATCCGCCAATCCTATGCAAGTTGATGATGAAGTGAATGTTTCTGATCCAGCTGATCTTGAAAGAAAATTCGAGGAAGTGAAAAATGATTTTCAGAGACGTATGCTAGCAATTGAGCATCACTTTAAGGTCATATTATCACCTAACATTTATCATACACTCTACCTTATACATTTAATTAAACAGTTAACAATTTTTTTTCGTTATGCAGCCCTCTAGTGGATCTGATCATGAACCAAAAGACAAGAAGACTGTTGATTCCTCTTTGGATGTTGATCATGATCAAGAGG
Organism: Artemisia argyi; assembly: GCA_030686995.1. NCBI lineage: Eukaryota > Viridiplantae > Streptophyta > Magnoliopsida > Asterales > Asteraceae > Artemisia > Artemisia argyi. The sequence goes on from JARVZY010006259.1 coordinate 13,807, forward strand.
TGTGTGATATTGAATGGTATTTATATTATATATGTTGATAAAAGTTAACAATTATTTTCACTGAAACAGGCGTCACGTCCTTGTAAAAAACCGAAGTCGGATGCTGAGCCGTTTTCCGCCCAAAGTGATAAGCTTGATAATGATACGCAAATGTTTGAAATTGTTATTCCTGTTTCGAAGGTACTAACTTTGATTACTTCTCTATGTTCTGTTTTGTCACAATGGAAAACTTCTAAATAGTTAGCTTATATGTCAATACATGTTCATATCAATGGCTAAAATAGTTAGCTTATAATTTTAGTGAGTGGTCACACTTCTTTAGTTTATAAGCCTAAAATAGTCAGCTTATGAGCTTTTCCAACTTTTCAATGAAACAGAAGGATGATATTTTGGAAACACAATCAAATGAGAAGCTTAATTCTGAAGCTGAGAACTCTTTGGCACAAAGTGAGAAGTTTGATTATGGGAAGACTGCGGAGGTATTGGAAGATATTAATGTTGCAAAGCTGAATGTTGATCCTGAAATATTGGCATCAACTGTTAAAATTCTATTTGACTCACCGGTTAATGATCAGGTACTAAATCATTATTTTTATAATCTATCAGTGAACACTATTTGCTTAGCTCGTGTACTTGTATTTTTACAGATAGTAAATGAACAAGATGTTGCAATGGGTGATTTATTTTTAGAAGAAGCAGAACAACAGAAGTTTAGCAATCTAGAGGTACAAGAACTTATGGCAGTGGATGCTCTTATGAATATATATGTTTTTGATTCTACTCCTAAAAAGGTAGTCTTATCTATATACTTTTTCTAAAAAACACCACTTCAGTGATCTTCTTAAATTAAATAACGTAATTTTTTTTCCTAATGTTTTTTCTTTATTATAGGAAAAAGATGATGAGCTTGATTCTACTCCTAAAAAGGTAGTCTTATTTATATACTTTTACAAAAAAAACACCACTTGAGTGATATTTTTTAATTAAATAATGTAATCTTTTTTCCCTGATGTTTTTCTTTATTATAGGAAAAAGATAATGAGCTGGACACTCTTTCAAAAAACTCAGATTCAAAGCAAGGATCCAACAATGACGAAAAACAAAAGGTTAAAGTGATACGGGTACCTTTTGCACGAGATGCTAAACTTAGCAAGTATCTTTCTTCACCATACACGAACCTACCTGACTCTACTCCACAGCTGCCTAAATTGCGTGATAGGACGAAAAAATGTAAAAATCTTTATCTACCGTTGACTGGGCCTGATGGTGAAGAGATTCCACCGTGGAAGGAGGTGATTTATTTTACTTATTATTTGTTTAAAACTGTAGTCAAATTCTTTGCACTTTACATTTTTTTATCATAATTTTTCAGGATCTAAATCGTGTTAAAGGTGCGTCAAAAGATAGAGTGATGGTACCTAAAGATATTCTGGCTTATTTGCGAGCAAACAAGAAAGATAAGAAGGAAGGTAATAAGGATGATAAGAAGGATGATGAGAAGGATGATGAGAATGACGTTACGGGTTTTAATTTCCCTTGGGCAGAAGATGCATGTGTAATGCCCGTCTTTTGGGAAAGGTTATTGGGCATCCTTGAAGGGAAAGATGGTTGGCTCTCTTGTACGGTATGTAAATGCGAACATGTTAATTTTTTTCTACAATCTTAAATGCTTTCAGCGTATTTGTAATTTATTTTTTTTTAAATCTCAGCACATCGATCTATGGGTGTTATATCTATGGCACGTTAGACCTGCTAATGCTGACTGGGTGATTGCTGGCCCCTATTTTAGCAGCATGATTCTTAACAAAAGGATGCCTTGTTACTTTGCTAACGGTATCACTTATGGTACCCCCTGGTTTGCTGAATATGTGGAAAAGGTGTGTAATCTGTTGTTGTGATGGTATATAGAATTAGTATAAATTGCATGGATTAGTAATAAAACTGCATATCTGTGAACCCATGTCTATTTGGCTTATTTCATAAGCTTATTGAGAGCTTATTAATGAGCTTATTGACCTGGTTCTTGGCTCATTTTGTAGACACCCAGATTTGGCTTATTTCAAAATCTGAATTCATCTCAAAATACTTTGTACCCAGATTATGAGATGAATTCAATTGCATGTGTAGAGTAAAGTACTGATTGGAAATAACATTGGAAAGGTGATTTGAAATATCTGGTAGCTTAAATGTTAGATTAAAAAAGAAAATTCACTTTTCAAACTCATTTGCTCTCCCAAATTTAAGCCTAAAGTTACTGAGTTGAACAGTCACTTCCCCTGCATATGCAGTTGGTTTTGAATTTTTTCTAGGCTAGATTTAATTGTGCAATTGATAATTTCTGATAGGGCTTTTGGGGTTTGTAGCATCTCAGTTGGTCAGTCAACATTTTGCCCCCATTACTTTCTAGTTTTTACTTATTAGATCAGCTTAATTGATCATGTATGCTGGTAACTTTGCATCATTTGAGTTCATACTAGAGCATTTAGGGTCAATCAGATATGTTCATAGTTCCATACACTTACTTTAAGTTCCATACTAGGCAGGGCACCTTGAACATGTTACAATTCATTGGCCATATCTTGCTTATTACTTGAGCTTTTTCCATAATTATTGGCTTAATGTAAAATTTTCAAATGACTAATCTTGCTATCTTTTGTCATCATTATCGTAGGTGTATTTTCCTATAAATCAAAATGAGACACACTGGATCTTGGCAGAACTACACATACGTACTGGTGTGATAACCATTTACGATAGTCTTTGCCCCCAGCTTCCTTTCATTGAGAAAAGAAAATGGTTGCTTACGATGCGGTCAACCTTAGAGGTTAAAATTCCCAAGTTACTCCAAAAATGTGAGGTGATGGACAGGAAAAAAATTGATAAACAAACATACAAAATCACCTTCAAGTATGCCGAGAATGTGCCAAGACAAGGCAATCTATATGGTGACTGTGGTATTTGGGTAATGATCAATTTATATAGGTTGACCCATAATTTATCTTTGAAGGTAGAAAATCCAACTTTGGCAGGTTTAGCTCACAGGGAAAGGTTGACAGATTTTTTCTGGAAGTATAAGATTGAAACAAAACCCAACTTGGGCATTCATATTTAGCATTGGCATTCAAACAATTGTTAACTGTAGTACGCTATTTGAATATGTTTGGTAGTACTCTTGTAGTAAAGTTTGCAAACAATTGTTAACTGTAGTACGCTATTTGAATATGTATTGTAGATTTTGGTAGTAGTCTAGTCGTAAAGTTTGCAAACAATTCCAAACAATTGTTAACTGTAGTACCCATTTAGATAGTAAATAAAATTTAGATAATAGATGCTACTTAAATTAAAGCAATAAAACCAACGTAAACTAAAGCATAAAACGATTCCCTAAATTAAAATACATATGCTAACCATAATGGTGAGCACTTATTTTGGTTCCGAATAACACTTATTTTTTGGAAACACAAGGTTGAGCACTAGACCCTTCATCATCAGCTTGTTCCGAGGAAATCAAGTTTTGGGAAACATAAGGTAGAGCACTAGACCCTTCATCATCAGCTGCAGTTTGAAAGTCATCATAAAGCATCCTTGGAACAAATAGACTAGCTTCCTTGAAAGGCTTAACATAAGGTGATCTCAAGTAAGCTGGTGATTTAGATTCTTCTTCTTCCCAAGCTGTAACCTCTTCCAAAGACATAGAATCGTACTTTTTTTTTCTTTCAACATGAATTCTAACTTTTTGTTTCACCTCTTCATTAGACTCATCTCTACACAAGTTTTTATGATAAAAATCAACTAGGTATGCTTGAGGTATATGAGAAACATACACCTCTAGTATACCATGCACCTCAGCCATTTCATACATTTTTTTTACATCCATATCACATTCAACGATAGTCAAACCTTCTTCTAGGCTACGTTTAGGCATACAGTAAAACCATGCCCAAACATCACGTTTTATTTTTTCCAACAACAAGTCACACATTTGAGAATACGACAACCTTTTAGACCTAGATAATTTCAGCTCAATCATATCTATACATGCATACTTTAATGGAAACACATCAAATACGCCTTTATGAAAAACTTCAAGAATGAGATCATCACAACTTTGAGACATTGTGTGTAAAAATTGAAGATGTTTATTTTGGTCAATAAAAAATAAAGGATTAATATAGTGATCATAATGGATATTACATGTTGGACAAAATATTTACATGCTGGACAATAGATTTGGGTCGAGTAGCACCGGATGGTCGAGTATCCTATCACTTATTATTTATGACAATTTAAATTTTACAACTAACACATATTAATTGATCACCTCTAAAATTCCATCAACCTATGGGATGTAGTAGATGAAAATTTAAATGCATATTTATTTACTGAGGTCGAGTAGATTTGGGTCGAGTAGCACCGGATGGTCGAGTATCCTATCACTTATTATTTATGACAATTTAAATTTCACAACTAACACATATTAATTGATCACCTCTAAAATTCCATCAACCTATGGGATGTAGTAGATGAAAATTTAAATGCATATTTATTTACTGAGGTCGAGTAGATTTGGGTCGAGTAGCACCGGATGGTCGAGTATCCTATCACTTATTATTTATGACAATTTAAATTTCACAACTAACACATATTAATTGATCACCTCTAAAATTCCATCAACCTATGGGATGTAGTAGATGAAAATTTAAATGCATATTTATTTACTGAGGTCGAGTAGATTTGAGTCGAGTAGCACCGGATGGTCGAGTAGCACCTACGTGATGTAGTATCCTATCACTTATAAATATGAGTTAATAACAAAGGGTATTCCCATCAAACGAAAAAAATGAATTCACCCGAAGATTGGGAATGGGAACAACTTCTTGATATAGACGACTCCGATCTCCGACTTTCCGCCACCACACAAAATAGAGTCTCATCTACATTCCCTAGAGTTGATAATTATGATGAAAACCCTGTTATGAAAAATACATGATCCTGTGGGTATTCAAGACGGTGTGGATGAAGGTGTAATGGCGACACAAGATTATGTTAGGAAAGTTATTGATGATGTGGGAGTGGATTCTGATTTTCAAAGTGGGCCATGGGTTAGCGCGGTTGAGTATGTGAAAGCTGAAGGTGGAATCGTTATTGGTTGTTTTGCCAATATTAAAAAATTCATCAAGAAAGGGAAACTTGACAAGGTTGTTGCTATTATCAAGTCGTGTACTCCAAATGTGCTAGGTGATCTAACTGTGACATTGAAAGACGTTTCAGGTTTAATCTCGGGTACAATTCATCACAAAGTTGTTGATGATCCGAGGTTTAAAAAGCAGTTTACCGTAGGAGCTGTTTTGATACTGAAAAATGTATCTGTGTTTTCTCCAAAACCATGTGCTCATTATCTCAACATAACAATTAAAAATGTTGTTGAAGTTTTCTCCATAGATGTGGTTTCTTTAAGCAGTGATGTTGGTTGTAGTGGCTGTGAAATGAAAGATTAAGTAGTGTTGTTTTTTAATTTATTTTGTTTTTTCTAACGTTGAATGATGTAAACTTGTTACATTAATGATGTAAACTTGTTACATTTTATGATGTAAACTTCTAAAGTTTTTGCAATGTAAACATAAAATGTAAGAAGTTTATTAAAGCTATAACGGTCGAGTAGATCTTAGTCGAGTAGAGAATTATGGTCGAGTATCCTAATACTTTCCCGCCAAAATTATGGCGCCAAAAAGATGTTATTTATATATACATTTCACATAATAGTATTAGCAATTAAAAAAAAAGACACATACATTTCAAGATTTCACATAACACATACTATGGCTGAACTTTCTACTGAAATGATCTTGTTCGGGATACTAACAAGGTTGACACCAAAAGATGTTGGTCGCTTCAAGAGTGTTTCAAAGACATGGAATGAATTACTTTCAGGAAATGCATTTGTAAAGGCACATTTATCTCGCTCGGCAATTCCATCTAATCAGAAAGTTCTCGTAATAGAACACCAAACATGCTCAATTCATCCAATCAACTTTGAAACCCATGATTATGGGTCGGGCACAAGCATTACCATTCCTTTCGATCATCAATCATGTGATAATCGATTAAATGTTGTCTCTATTCTATCACATTTGAATGGATTATTGTGTGTTTGCAATTATTTCACATCTGATTTGTTCCTTTGGAACCCAGTCACTACCTCTTTCAAACGCTTGCCACCACTATATTCCAACGATTTCTATAAAGATAATCATGATGCAGTTGGTCTATACACCGACATGCATGATGATTTCAAAGTCTTGTACATAAGGCGTAGGGATGCTACGCTTGTTGTTAATGTGTATTCTGTGAGTGACGAATCATGGAGAAACATACCTCTCACCCTACCATCGGAGTATCTAACCAACAGTTTTTATTGGTCATCTGGTACTTTGTGTGGTGGTACTATTTATTTCACTCTTAGCGAGTCAGTTGTTGGAGCTAATCATTTAATGATTTCTTTTGATGTAAAATCGGAGCAATTTCATATGATCAACTTTCCACATATACCTAAAAATGGAATCTCACATATTCGTTTAGTGGATGCACAAGATGAGCTTGTGATGTTTGCTGCCACTGGATATAGTGAGATAAAAATTGACATGTGGATCCTTCAAGAAGGTACATGGTATCATATCTACTCATTTCCTCTAATATCCCTCGATTTGTGGTGCTCAATAACACATTATGTGACAAACGGAAAAAAGTGGTTTGTAATGGCAAAATTTCAAAAGGTTTTTGAAATCGATACTGGGATGATGTGGTTTGACCGTTTTTATCCCGTTACTTCCTGGACGTGTTCCAATGGTGCGTTGTTTACGGAGACGCTTGTTTCAGCTAAAATATAGTATTTGTAATGTTTTAATTTTTAGGATTTGTAATGTTTTAATTTTTAGGATTTCAAATGTTTTAATTTTAGGATTTGTAATTTTCTACTACAAATATTAATTGATAACATTTAAATTTCCACCAACATATGGGATGTAGTAGATGCAAATTTAAATGCATATTTACTTTATGTAAGACATAATGGTCGAGTAGATCTTGGTCGAGTAGCAGCTTATGGTCGAGTATCATAACACTTAGTCATTATGACAATTCATTTTCTACTACAAATATTAATTGATAACATTTAAATTTCCACCAACATATGGGATGCAGTAGATGCAAATTTAAATGCATATTTACTTTATGTAAGACATAATGGTCGAGTAGATCTTGGTCGAGTAGCAGCTTATGGTCGAGTATCATAACACTTTTGCATTATGACAATTAATTTTCTACAACAAATATTAATTGATAACATTTAAATTTTCACCAACATATGGGATGCAGTAGATGCAAATTTAAATGCATATTTACTTTATGTAAGACATAATGGTTGAGTAGATCTTGGTCGAGTAGCAGCTTATGGTCGAGTATCATAACACTTTTGCATTATGACAATTAATTTTCTACAACAAATATTAATTGATAACATTTAAATTTTCACCAACATATGGGATGCAGTAGATGCAAATTTAAATGCATATTTACTTTATGTAAGACATAATGGTTGAGTAGATCTTGGTCGAGTAGCAGCTTATGGTCGAGTATCATAACACTTAGTCATTATGACAATTAATTTTCTACTACAAATATTAATTGATAACATTTAAATTTCCACCAACATATGGGATGCAGTAGATGCAAATTTAAATGCATATTTACTTTATGTAAGACATAATAGTTGAGTAGATCTTGGTCGAGTAGCAGCTTATGGTCAAGTATCATAACACTTAGTCATTATGACAATTAATTTTCTACTACAAATATTAATTGATAACATTTAAATTTCCACCAACATATGGGATGTAGTAGATGCAAATTTAAATGCATATTTACTTTATGTAAGACATAATGGTCGAGTAGATCTTGGTCGAGTAGCAGCTTATGGTCGAGTATCATAACACTTAGTCATTATGACAATTAATTTTCTACTACAAATATTAATTGATAACATTTAAATTTCCACCAACATATGGGATGCAGTAGATGCAAATTTAAATGCATATTTACTTTATGTAAGACATAATGGTCGAGTAGATCTTGGTCGAGTAGCAGCTTATGGTCGAGTATCATAACACTTTTGCATTATGACAATTAATTTTCTACAACAAATATTAATTGATAACATTTAAATTTTCACCAACATATGGGATGCAGTAGATGCAAATTTAAATGCATATTTACTTTATGTAAGACATAATGGTTGAGTAGATCTTGGTCGAGTAGCAGCTTATGGTCGAGTATCATAACACTTTTGCATTATGACAATTAATTTTCTACAACAAATATTAATTGATAACATTTAAATTTTCACCAACATATGGGATGCAGTAGATGCAAATTTAAATGCATATTTACTTTATGTAAGACATAATGGTTGAGTAGATCTTGGTCGAGTAGCAGCTTATGGTCGAGTATCATAACACTTAGTCATTATGACAATTAATTTTCTACTACAAATATTAATTGATAACATTTAAATTTCCACCAACATATGGGATGCAGTAGATGCAAATTTAAATGCATATTTACTTTATGTAAGACATAATAGTTGAGTAGATCTTGGTCGAGTAGCAGCTTATGGTCAAGTATCATAACACTTAGTCATTATGACAATTAATTTTCTACTACAAATATTAATTGATAACATTTAAATTTCCACCAACATATGGGATGTAGTAGATGCAAATTTAAATGCATATTTACTTTATGTAAGACATAATGGTTGAGTAGATCTTGGTCGAGTAGCAGCTTATGGTCGAGTATCATAACACTTAGTCATTATGACAATTAATTTTCTACAACAAATATTAATTGATAACATTTAAATTTCCACCAACATATGGGATGCAGTAGATGCAAATTTAAATGCATATTTACTTTATGTAAGACATAATGGTCGAGTAGATCTTGGTCGAGTAGCAGCTTATGGTCGAGTATCATAACACTTTTGCATTATGACAATTAATTTTCTACAACAAATATTAATTGATAACATTTAAATTTTCACCAACATATGGGATGCAGTAGATGCAAATTTAAATGCATCTTTACTTTATGTAAGACATAATGGTTGAGTAGATCTTGGTCGAGTAGCAGCTTATGGTCGAGTATCATAACACTTAGTCATTATGACAATTAATTTTCTACTACAAATGTTAATTGATAACATTTAAATTTCCACCAACATATGAGATGCAGTGGATGCAAATTTAAATGCATATTTACTTTATGTAAGACATAATAGTTGAGTAGATCTTGGTCGAGTAGCAGCTTATGGTCGAGTATCATAACACTTAGTCATTATGACAATTAATTTTCTACTACAAATATTAATTGATAACATTTAAATTTTCACCAACATATGGGATGCAGTAGATGCAAATTTAAATGCATATTTACTTTATGTAAGACATAATGGTTGAGTAGATCTTGGTCGAGTAGCAGCTTATGGTCGAGTATCATAACACTTAGTCATTATGACAATTAATTTTCTACAACAAATATTAATTGATAACATTTAAATTTCCACCAACATATGGGATGTAGTAGATGCAAATTTAAATGCATATTTACTTTATGTAAGACATAATGGTCGAGTAGATCTTGGTCGAGTAGCAGCTTATGGTCGAGTATCATAACACGTTTGCATTATGACAATTAATTTTCTACCAACCACCCTTACTCATATATATATATGAAAAAAAATAGATTCTAAACTTATATATCAATCAAACATAATAGGTGAACCGGGTATTGAATTAAGTGTATATTTGGTTTATGAAGATATAACTTTTGGTGTTAGTTTTAAAAAAAATATTAGTTACAATCAACTAGTTGCTATTGTGAAGAAAAAGTTCAAGCTCAACGATTTGTGCAACATCATGTTTACTTACAAAGTTGGTACAAAGTGTGTGCACATAGTAGACGATGATGATGTGAAATTTTACGCTAATGAAATTTGCAAAGAGAAAGGTACGCCACATACCATTTTTATTAAAAAGATTGAACAATGCTTTGCGGAAAATTCTTCTTCTTCTAAGTCTTTCGGCATCGATCTTAATGTTCCTTTATTTCCTAATGATTTAAACACACAATTCAATGTTTACAATAATTCACAATTACCCAAAAAAGAGAATTTTTAGCCTCAAAATTATATAAACCCACAATACACTATGCACTATGATGCACAATTACCCAAAAAAGAAAAATGCGAAAATGACAATGATTTTATTGAAAACGACAATTATGAAAACGACCATTATGAGCATGATTGGCAAATGAATACGCTAAAATACATTCATAAACCTCCAGATCCAGAACCTATTATCAAAACCCCAAGAAGCCAAAATGATCATGGTCAATGTATCTTAAAAACGGGTGATAAATTTGATAGTAAAAAAGAATGTATGAGGGCAATTGGTCGTAAAGCTCTTTTAGATGGTTATGAATTTAAGCCAAGAAAAACAGACACGGTACGATATGATGTAATTTGTGTGCATCCTGGTTGCAAATGGAAAATAATTTCATCTAAGTGCAAGTATAATAGTCAATGGGAATTAGGAACAGTAAACGACCATCACACTTGTTTAAAAACAACAATAGGTATGTATCACCGTAATGCTTCGAAAAATTTGTTGGGTCATTTACTAGTACCTAAGTTCAGAGACCCCAATCGTATCTATAAGGAAAAAGACATACAAAATGACATAAACCAAGAATTCAACATCGATATTAGTTACAAACAAGCATGGAGATCAAAAAATGTGGCGTTGGATACTCTTGAAGGTTGCCCAAAAGCATCTTTTGCACAATTGCCTGTTTTTTGTCATAATTTAGAAATGACAAATGAAGGTACTGTAACACATATTGATACTGATGATGAAGACCATTTTAAGATGGTTTTCATAGCTTTTGGTGTAGCGGTAAGCATTTATATATTAATTAACATTTAAATTTATTTTGTAACTGTTATTATCATATAACTAACCGTTTAAAACCTTTAATTAGATTCGAAGCTTTTTGTGCCATATGCGACCATTGTTAATAATTGATGCAGCTCATCTTAAAGGCACTTACCTTGGAACAAATCTTCTGGCAGTTGGAATGGATGGGAACAATCAAATTATACCTATTGCGACCGGTGTGTCTCAGGGTGAGACTTAGGAATCGTGGACATGGTTTTTGTCCAAATTGAAAGAATGCATAGGGGAAGATCCAAGGTTAACTATCATATCTGATCGACATGTATCTATACAATCTGCATGTCAATCTGTTTTCCCGAATGCATTCCATGGGCATTGTTGTAGGCATCTCATGATGAATTGTAATTTGAAGGGAAAAAAGATTAGGGCTTTATTTTGGAAGATGTGTAAAGCTTACACACCCGATGAATTTAATTTGGCGCTAGCTGAACTTGGTGGAAAAAGGCCGGATGCTTACAACAAACTAATACAAGCTGGCGTTGAAAGGTGGTCTAGGGCATATTCCGCTGGTAATCGTTACAATTACATGACGTCTAACAGCGCAGAGTCAATCAATTCGTTAACAAGAAATGTTCGAAGAGTACCCATCACTAACCTTATAGAGTGGTATAATCGACTTGTCCAAGAGTGGTACTGCAATCGTCGGGAGAAATATAAAGGTACGATTTTTGATTTGTTTGTTTTTTTTTTCGAAGATAAATATTTTGCATATTTAACGTTATGACTACTTATTAATGAATATTATTTTATTCAGATGCAAAATTAGGTGAACTAAGTGATTGGGCAACTGCAAAAATTCAGGACCGAATGATAAAGAGCGATAATTGGATTGTGGCCGGCATTTTTGTCAACAGGATGTACGAAGTCAATGATCATCGAAAAATCCATACGGTGGATTTAGACGAACGTACATGCACATGTAACAAGTGGCAAATGTCTGCCTTGCCTTGTGGTCATGTTTTAGCGGCTTGTAGAGTTATGGGAATGACGGATTTTAATCAATTGGCAAGCGACCGGTTTCAAAAAACAGAGCTTAAAGCTACATACATGGGTTTGGTATTTCCTGTTGGAGAAGTTTCGGGTTGGCAGTGTCCTAATTACTTGAAAGTTGTTAAACCACCAGTTATGGTTAAACCCCAATCTGGTAGACCGAAGAACAAAGATCGGGTTAGATCTCAAGGTGAGGAACCGGTACCAGTCAAGTGTGGAAGGTGCGGAAATATTGGACACACTCGACAAAGTTGTAGAGAAACATTGCCAAAGAAAAAAGTAAGTTACACCTTAATTCGTTGTATAGAAACATTTTTTTTTATAGTTTCATTCCTAAATTCCTAAATTGACCTGGACAATTTTTAGGGAAAGGTATCTGCTAAAGCAAGATCACAAGAAGCACAACCACAAGTGTACTCACAACAACCACAGGCACAATTCTACTCACAACAACCAGAAGCACACTTCTACTCACAACAAGGAATGCCAAGCTCACAAGAAGGACAAGTCCACTTGCAACAAATTTGGCCAGATTCTGTCGAAGCTGTTAATTTAGGTGACCCGTAGGGTGGGATACTTTAGATTTTTATATGTATGGTAAAACAGCAGTTCGTATAAATGAAAGTTGCAAGCTTTTCTTTAACATGTGTAAATAGCCTATTATTCAACACACAAGCAGTTCGTATCAAACAGCAGTCATAAAACTTAAAGTTGGCAGATAGGAACACCCGTTAAACATAAGTAGTGTCATAAAACAGTCAAATTGTCACAGTGAAACAGGTCACAATTGTTCGCAAAATACAAAGACGAACCATTTGTTTGCATCTGGTACACAATTTAAAAACCTACACAAATATCTTGTGTTTGAAATAGAAACGGGCCATTTGTTCTCGATATGCAAGAGCTGTCTGGACTGGATCTTCAACAGCCAACGGCATCCCATTAGATAACCTGTATAGAAAATAAAAACAGGTAAAAAACGGGTCTGAAATATGTCCAACAAGTCCATTTTAGCCTCTCAA
>JARVZY010000674.1:0-34660 GCA_030686995.1 Artemisia argyi
AAATGGATCATATCAATGGTTCAAATCAATGGGTTCATATCAAAAGGTTCATATCATAATAAACAACTCAAAGTCAATGCATATGAATCATGAGAAACCTTTACTGATAGAAGGTAGAATATCTGTACCGATACGAAACAAACAATAACAATAGTACATAGAATCAGAACCCTTACTGAGAAAGGGTAGAATCTACACGGATTATGGTTCATAATATATTTATTAGCTCATTACTGTTTTAGGGTTTCCATAATGTAATAATTATAATTAGGGTTTCAAAAATATATTATAGTTAAATACAAATTAGGGTTTATTCTCACGTTAATTAGGTTTAGGGCTCAAAGTTTAGGGCTACCGTTATCGCACATACAACAAGACATTAAAGTGTCATAATTAGCATTTAAAACACAATTTAGGGTTCAAAACACATCAAATATTATTAATTTACAAAGACCTAAGTTTCTAAACAAATTTCTGATTTTAGTATACTTTTACCTTCACTTATCGAATTTTCAAACAATACAGAATTCAAAATAAAAATTCACAAAAATTGTTACAGAAATTTTAATGTCTTAAGAGTCTACTTGAATTTTCCCAGAATTTATTACCAAGTGTAAATACCCTTTCAAAAACCGTTTATCTATTTTTACCCGGAAAATTAACTGCACATATATGCAGAAAGTTTGCACTTGGTTAACCCATTTCAACACTTCAGAAAAATCCAAAATAATTCTAGGAAGTCAAACATAACCTATATTTAATCTCTGTATAAGGAGAGCTCCTAACTCCTTATAGTTTGAAAAAGAAAAATCAAAAAACCATCTTAATTTCAGACACGATTACTCAGCTTTGACACTTAATCACACATAAAAAAAAAAAAATAAATAAATAAATAAAATAAAATAAAAATAAAAAAAAAAACATGACCAATACATCTCCAAATCACTCCAAACCAATTAGAGAACTTATCTAAGACCTTAAACTAGGTTTACATGCAAAATTACAGTATTAACCATTTATGAAACTCAAGCTATAGTGTTTACAAATCCAGACTACAAAACTGTCTCGATCAAAATCCCATTTAAGACCATTATATCACATGTTTATTTACATAAACACAGACACACAAGACTTTTATTCATCATGAGACCTGTTTTAACCATCATGTTAACACACATGTTGAACAGCCTTATGTGATCAATATACGCAGGATACATAAATAGACATTTAACAAGCCGAGAACGGACCCTTTCACACGTGAACACATAAGCTACTTGTCTCATTCGACCCTCATTAAACACGCCTAGGTTTTCAGGTTTTTATGCCCCATTAATGATCAAGTACAACATATTTAAGGGCTCGTTTTAGGGTTACTTCTAGGTCGACAATAAGGCTGAATACACAACACAAAATAATCACTTAGGCATATACATTTTTAGGATTTGTTCCATGATGATATTAGGTCGATTAGAAGCTAAACCATGGGCATCAAAACAGTCTATAAACACGACACAAAATAGATTTGGCATAGGCGTATAGGTTTTGTTATTTCATGTGACTCTTTTAACAAGTTTTATATAATACAAATTGTTACAAAATCTTTAGATCAGATATATGTTAATCATTTAGGTTTTAGTGTTTGCATGATAACTGATTCAAAAGGTAAAACAGAAACAAGGGTCAACCTAGATTAACCAGGTATTAATCATAACATATCATAGACTAGTTTAACTCATGTGTGTCGTATGTAAGATGGTTTAGGACATACTGGAATTAGGAATACCTTCTGTCGAACAGAAAAAGAAACGAAGGAAACAACTATAACCACAACAAGGCTGTCACGAATGGAGACCAAGGTTGCACCAATCAACACCAACTTGCTATCTTCTTTCTCTTAGCAGCAAACGAATGAGAGATATATGTTTAGTTCCTGGTTGTTTTTGGTTCGGTGTAAGGAGAGAATGCAGGAGAGATAAAGGCCGTATCTTTTGTGAGGAGAATGATATAGGCGTTTTCTTTTTATTCTCATGTTAGGAAAGGAGCGTTGCTCCATAAGGTAAGTCTTAATGTGTCGTTAATTAGTGTTTAATGGAAATCAATCATGTTTCGGTTATAGATTTTAATGAGGGGCCGAATATTAAGCTAGAATTCCTGTAATCACGTTATCTAAATTAAGACTAAATATAATTATAGTAATATTTAAATTTGTGTACAATATATACTTAATGTAATTTATATCTTAGGTTTATATAATTTCATTATTAATTAAAATGTATAAACTATAGTTTAGGGTTCTATTAATAATATTTCAAAGTTTAGGTATACGGAATTTAGGTTTTCAAATTTTATGGTTTTACACTTCGAGTCATGTGAAGCCAAAGATCATGTCAATATTTGATCTTGTAAACCACATTGGACACTGTATTTCGGAGAAAAAATGTGATCAGCTATTACCTTTCTTCGAGAATGTGTCAAGTGGAGTCGACCAAAATGATATGCTCTAGAATATATCACTAATTCTACTAAATGGCACCTACTTGACAACAGCTTCTGATGAGAAAAATCTTATGTCAAGAGTAAATTCACTGTACACCTTTATTTAGGATGGTAATGACTATATGAACATTGACGACGGGAAAAATCAGAATGATGTGCATTATGTAAATGACTATCCTAATGATGATTGCAACCCAGTACCAGAGATCGAGATGGATCAAGGCTGGGAAGGGGATTTTGGAATGACAAGGAATGACTCTTTGAATGATTTGCTGCGTCATCTTCCTAGAATTGCATTGCTCCCCAAGATCTATTTTGACATTTAGAAGAAGCTACTTAAAGTTTTAGGTATAAACTAAATACGGGGTATTGAACTGTGCATATAGCGCATTTGGTGAAACCTCTCTATATTTCATTTTAACTTTTATTATGGGGTTCACTTGGTTATTTTTTCATCATTTATTGATGTTGATTTTGTCAATAATTTTTTGCATTTTGGATTGTTTACTAATGTTTTTGCGAAAGCTTGACATGTCTATTGATGTTGTTGAAATTAAGTGTTCATTCGAGTTTAATGCTTTTCTTTTAATGTGATTCAGTAATAACTAAGAGATAGTTTAACTATTGGAGCTACTTGTCTCCTTCAGTAAGTATTGGTCTTTTGAGGTCATGTTTTGGGTGTTTGGTCTTCCTTTCTTTCTTGTTCTCAGCCTATATATAAAGGTTCACTTTCTATGCTATGGCACATATCAATAAAGCCTCAATAAAACATTGATATGCAGTATCAATTTACATATATACTTCCGCTGTCCTTTGTTGTTAATCTCTCAAATAACCAACATTCTGGAACCAGAGCCAGGTTGTGATGCGGTGGTTGCAAATCTTCACACGAAATTTTACTATCCTCCTAGGCAGTGTACCTAATCGTTATAGTGTAGTATATAAGTAAGTCTCGGGGGATTGATCTTTCTCTAGGGGAATAGTGTCGGTAGGTCAAAATGTATGTCGAGATAGGTCTAGAGGTGAGGGATGATTCTTTTTGTAGTTTTATATTTTATGAAAAGCATGTAAAAATCTCGGGTTTTGAAGAGTGGGCGGAATTAGTTACTAATTAACTAACCGAAAACTACAATTAAACTAATAACAAGAAAAGTAAATTGGTGACTTCTTATGATAGGAAAAAACGTGTTCACTTAGATATCCTTACTCCCTAGTTATCTCTTACTGATTTGTCGAATTGTCACGTCCTTTTTTTAATTGAAGCGTTGTATTCGTTAATATTGATCGTGGGGAGGTGTCGAAGTCCCCAACTCTATGAACATTAGGTTCCCCTAAAACCCTTAAAGTATATTAAGTTTTCTAGGATCTACAACCCGCAATTTACGAAATAAATACAACGAGAAAATTATGCACTCTATGGTTGCGTTTTATAAGACGTTCAAGCTAACACATATAAGAAACTAGCCAGTTTTCTTATCCTAACGCGAGACAATCAACTAAACTCACACTTAAAGGAAGGAGCCACATTTTCCAATTTCACTACAACCCAAGCTCGAGAAGAGGAAATCCCGACTTCCTATTTGATAACATCTTAGACGAAACTCCTGAAATCGTACACCTAAATAAAACAGGCGAAAGCCACACAAGTTAGATAAACAAACAATATGTCTGCTTTCCAAAAATACATCAAGCTATGTAAATCCATATTGATGTGGAGGTATTTGACTTAAAAGATACCTAAAACCAAAACTAAAGGGTGTAGTAATCGAGCTATTAGCTGGTTCGTTTGCCTTCCAACTCTATGTAAATCCAAATTACTACCTCCGTCCCATATTAAGTGTCCACTTTCATAATGCACAAAGTTTTAGGAGATTCCACTAACTAAACTCTCCACCAATCAAATATTACTTTTACCCACTAAACTCTTATCTTATTGATTGAAAGGTACAAGTGGACACTTAATTTGGGACATCCAAAGATTTCATTGTGGATACTTAATATGGGATGGAGGGAGTAATTTATTAGTGGTTAATTATATATTCTACAATAAAGCTACTAAAAATTTTTGGCGCACCATTTTTTAAAACAGAGGGAGTCGCATCAACACTAACACATCAGTCATGTAACACAGCAACAACCCTACCAGTAGCTCTTGAAAAACTTATTTGGATTTACATAGAGTTACAAATGAGAGGTCCCAAGTGTTAAGTTACATTTTTTACGAAGTTATCGAACGATAAAATATGATGCATCCTAGTCTTCAAAACATGTTGTGCGACTCTAATGCTCCAAACCAAAGTTATTTTTTATGGACTTGAGAAAAGACATGCTATAATTGTCAACACAAAGGTTGGTGAGTTCATAGGTTTATTGTAAATAAGATGAAAACCTTTTTAAGTAAATCATCATGACAAGTATATGTCAACCTAATCCTGTTACAAATCCCGCCCATATAAGACTTGTAACATCTTAGGTCTACATATAAATTCATGAAGATAAATGTAAATATAAAGTGAGGACCACAAGAAATAAGTGTATATGACCATTATAACAAATACAATGTCATATATAAAATGTGTTACCATTGCCCTAAGTTCCTGACACCAAAGCCTTAAGTTTTATGGTTTCTAGTTTCTGGTATATGTCCACCTAGGACACCCAAAGTTCCTCAAATGATTATGCATTTGTTTAACATACCATTCAAGTGGGGAAACAACCCGAATGGGGGAGTTCAATCCCAATAGATCTATTCACAACATTCGCACTTACTACGTAATTAACTGTTCAAAACTTAGACAAATGTAATAGTTTAGTGTACTTATGTCCGTAAGTAAATGCAAACCATTTATTTAAATAAATCAAGTATTGTGTTTTTGTAAATGAGTAAAGCGTAGATGCATTAATCCGCACCTAGGATATGGAGAAGAAGTCCGGGTCTTCAAGGGTGTTCGGATCTACTGACGTGCTCCGAACCTCGAGTAACTTCGTATCTCCTGCTAAGTCTTAAGATGTGATAAGACAAGTAACACACGTTAGCCTCGCCCGGGTGTTTAGTCCGATACCCAGCTCTGGTGTGAGAATGAGTATGGGTGATATGATTGAAATATGAAATATAAAGTATAAGTGCTAGTTCGGTTCGGAGTAATTGCTCTCCAAAATATCCTGCCCTCAACTGTGAATAGTTGGGGTTATTTATACTACTTACTTATTCCGAGAATTAAGCATGGGCTTGATGGGCCTGTCCGTACAGCCCAATAGCTATGACGTCCTTTTCATAATGACGTGGAGCTTGTCAGCTAGTGATAACCCTTTTGGTTCGTCCTTTCGGTTCATCACTTGGTATCGTCCTTTTGAATCATCAGTGTACTTTGGTTCGTCAGTGGATCACACTCGTCAATGGATCATACTCGTCAGTGGATCACACTCGTCATGGGAATCGGGTCTTCCGAGACCCGATACACCGTCATGTCCCCCTAGTATAATATCGTCAATCATAAATTGACGATGTTATACTCAATAATCAATTAAATTCTCGAAAAACTTAATGTTATGTTTTCATTTTTTTTTTTCTTTTCTTTTTTTTCAAGCTTATATAGGTTATGTGGGCTTGTGATGAAATAGCATGGCCTTTTAACATAAATGGGCCTAAAGCCCACTGTATCTCTCCTTATATATCTTCCTCTCCTTTTTCTTTTTGAAATTTCATGTCTCTCATTTGGAAACATGTTTCCCCAACACAAACAATATAGCAACCAAAGTTTTCTTCCCTGGTTCGGTTGTTTTGACCAGATTTAAACACGTCCGGTTTATTCATGTTCAACCCTTACACACCCGGATCATATACATTCAGTTCACGTTCGGATCATTTCATGTTTAGCTCGCTTCACGTCCTGTAATTCATTTAGTTTGCAGTTTCGTTCGGCTTGGTTCGGGGATTTCATTCAGTCATTTCATTCGACTTCGGTGTGCTTCGTTCGGTATTTGGGTTAAGCTCGAGTTCATTCAACATTTTGGGTTCAGTTTTGAGACGTGGTTTTGTTCAGCTTGCTGTTTCATTGGGTTTGGTTCATTCGGCTTAAGTTACAAGTTTTCCCAGGTATGTTTTGGTTATCCCTCTTTTCGTTCGGTCACCTAAAACATACCGACTGTGATTGTTTTAATTCATGCTGTTTGGTTTGGTTGGTTCCGACCCATTTTTGCCCACCTTGGATGAAATGAGTAGTAAATGGTTATTAATACTACTAACGAACAAACACAAAAATGTCTGAATGCGTGGTTATGTTAAAATTTCTTTTAAGGAGTACCACAATATGTTTAATGAATTTTCTCTTTCCCATAACTTTGTAATCGAAATGACCAATCTTTATCACCAAAGATAGCAAGCTTGCCTAAGCTTTTGATCTACAGCCGAAGTGACTTACTTTGTAACTAGGTGAAGTGAAGACAGGTTAGGATATTGTTCAACATGTGAGTGTAGGTTTGTAATAGAGATGATAAAGTCACAAGAATATCTTTTGTTGTTTAGTACTTAGGATAGAAAGTTACAAGAAAGGTGAGAGAAAAGGGCTCAAACAAACAATAGGCATGTGCAAGTTTGATAGATGAGTTAGACATGAGTACTAACAAATAGCCTTTGTTGTTCACGTGTCAAACAAAAAGAAAGTTATTATAGCTTTTTGTAGTTCCCATCCATGCCTTATTATTTCTTTTTTGACTTATTTACAATATGTAACTCTGTATACTATTAGTCTATGACCATGCATGCATTTCAATGTTTTATACATACGACTCTTCAATGTTGCTTACACGAGTGATATAGCTGTCAACTATTATTGAATACCGATTACCCCATATTAACTAGGAAAATGCTACATCCACTCACAAATTCCACACAAAATATCCACACGCTGAGGTGTCAGCCACTGATTGGTGGGATGAGATATACTTCTCTCTCATCCCACCAATCAGTGCCTGACACCTCAGCGTGTGAATGTTTTGTGTGGGATTTGTGAGTGGATGTAGCATCCCTCTATTAACTAACCATATACAATAAATCAAACACTTTTAACATATGACATTTTTTATTAAAACATCTTATAATAATGCAACATTAGTTAGGGATTTGCATGGTGTTTTCGCATCCTTTGTTAACGATTTTTTTCTTTTTAGTATGTTACACAAATCCGACACTTTCTGATATATGCCAACTATTATCTTGTAGGTTTCATGTTTTCCTTTTTCCTTTATTGACTGTTCCTACTTGGCATTTCATATGGCTGGTTCCACCACTCTAGAGGGTTCAAATGATGAAACAATTGAGACCGTGCAAAAACAAGATATGCATGTGTTTACCTCTAGGATGACCCAGGATGACCTTGACTCTGATGTTTCTGACTTCAGCTTCCCCGAGGATTTGCACCCGCGTCTTCCTCCTTCTAGTTTTGTCATGAGCGATATTAACCCAAGTAAAGTGATTGGCCTTTATTACCATTTTTTCACCATATCCGGAGTGCGCGTCCCTTTTCTAAGTTTCTATTGAATGTGATAAAAATTTTCAAGGTGCACATCAGTCAAATTGCTCCTCTTGGTCTTAACCGTATTACCAATTTTGAGATTTTTTGTCGTGCTCTTCGTATCATACCTCGAGTGGTCTTTTTTCGTGTTTTCTACACGTTGTGCAAGCAAGGTAAGTGGTTTTCATTTTCTCGTCGTCGTGGTGCTCCTCAGTGTTTTTATGAGCGTTGGACCGGGTTAAAAGAGTGGAAAGATCATTTCTTTCTTATCGACCGACGAGCTATTCCAATGGCTATGCCATGGCGGCACCGCGATTCATGCGTTAAATTCCTCGCTCCCAAAAAGAGCGATTATTCCATTGAAGAAGTAAGGTTACTTTCCAAGTCCCCAATAACCCTTCGGAGACCCCCTCAGGAGTTTCTCGTGAAAATAGGTCTTAGTAAAGTGTGGGATGATGATTATCTTAAGCCGGTCATGGAAGATGCCGATGGGAATGGTATGTCCACCCCTGTACTTATTTTCATATATGTCATGTTCTCATAATTGTATATCTGTTTTGTTTGTTTTGCAGTGTTGAGCATGGCGAGATTCCTTCGTTTACCTTCTTTGCAAGGTACCAAAATTACCACTGAGCCGATGTATGAAGGAGACCCTACTGGTCAGCCCATCTTTGTTCAGTCGATTGGAGATCATACTAGGACTCCTGGTTTTCCCAGTGATGTTATTCCACCATTGACTTCTGACCAAGCCAGGGTGACTCGACCTGATCCCCGGTCGAGGTCCAAAGGCAAAGGTACTTCTAGTCCCATTCCTCAATCTAGTAGGCAGAAGACTGGAATTACCTCGGGGATATCTAGTGCACAGAAGGGGGCTTCCAGAAAACGTAAGCTAGCGGTGGTTGATTCTCAGGAAGCGAATGATGATGTTTCGATCGATATTACTGAGGGAGTTGCACACAACCATGATGTTACTGATCCTCGAGGTGATTCCTCGACTGAGGAATCTTCAGAGGAGTCCGAGCGTGATCTTTCCCCGAGAGAGACTCATCGTGCTAGTAAAGGTATGTCCATTGTTTGGTTTCCTTCCTTCTTATGAGTTCGTTTAATTAAGTGTTTCTATTTTTGTTATGGTAGGTTCAGATGTGACTGGGGCATCAACTGAGGTTGCAGGTGTGGGTACTTCAAAGCAAGTTGCGAGCACATCTAGGGAAGGTATGCATATATTTCCTTTCTCTTTGTTGGTTACTAATGACTTTTAATATACATCTTAAGCTAACTTAATATGTATTTCAGGTTCCGACCCAAATCCTCATGAACGTTTTGTGCCAGATTGGGAGATTACATCAGATGATCAGTATAACACAAATGCAACTTGTCGCGAAATGCTCTTACAGCTGTCTACTTTGGCAGAGCAGAAATTTCAACGCAGCTTCTCTCATAAGGATGCTCTTCGGCGTTGTTTTTATAAGCTAGGGAGAGGTATGTCAACTGTTGCTGACCTACTTGACCAGGATGAGGATTTGTGGTTATCCCATGAGGAGCTTAAGGAGGAGCATGAGAAACTTAAAGAGAAGTACGAGGAACGCAAAGCTCAGGTTCTTTCGTTATAGCAGGAGAAGAAAGATTTGGAGGTTAAGTTGGACAAACGTAATAAGGAAGTCAGTTTAGAAGAATCTCTCAAGAGGTGTATGAACGAAAAGATTATAGGTCAGAAGAAAAATATTGCTTTACTTGAAAGTGAGAAGGAAAGAGCTGTGAGAGATTTGCTTCCAACTGTTGTGTCTCGTCTCCTGAAGAGTGAGGAGTACCAGAAATATCATGCTCGTATTCAATCTTTATCTTTCTCAACAGGTTATATTAGGGGGTTAAAGATAGCTCGTTCCCGAGAGGTGTATGAGGAGTTGGTCGCATCTGCAATTGATTTGGACGTAGATGCCGAGAAGACATTTGAACCAGCCTTCGAGGAGCTCTTTGACACCACCTATTCCTAAATCAAGCAAGTCAGTGCTAGTTATTCTTCCTCTGTTACTGAGCTTCTCGACATCCATCCCGAGTATGTTGAGCCAGAAGGCGCTACCGAGACTTGATGTGACATTTGTTCCACCATCTTTTATGTTTACATTCACAAACTTTAAGTCATGATATTTGGTTTAATTTGTAATGACTTGATTATTTCTGGCATTTGTATTCACGAACATACTTTGTCGTGAGCTTTATCTTGCTTTGTAGTGGCTTTGTTATTTGTATTTAACTATGATTATTATGCCATTCGAGGTTACTTATGTGATTCCTCATTCCTTTATTTTTTTTATTTTATTTTTTTTACGAGTTTGTAGACTTGTACATTAAATTGACCAACCACATGTTTCGTTCATCCTTTGTGAACAGCACATTCGGATTTTTCATTAATCCCATGTGAATAGCACATTAGGTATCTTAAAGAACATGTTAAATTGACCACACAAAGACTTAGTTCATCCTTTGTGAATAGCACGTTCAGATTTTTTGTTCATCCCATGTGAATAGCACATTTGGGTAACTTAAAGAACATGTTAAATTGACCACACAAGGACTTAGTTCATCCTTTGCGAATAGCATGTTCGGATTTTTTGTTCATCCCATGTGAATAGCACATTTGGGTAACTTAAAGAACATGTTTAATTGACCACACAAGGACTTAGTTCATCCTTTGTGAATAGCACGTTCGGATTTTTTGTTTATCCCATGTGAATAGCATGCTTGGGTTTTAGATAACCTTTAGTGAATAGCACTTTTAAAGGATAGACATTGACTACATCATTCGACAGAAGGTAGCTAACCATCCTTCGGAGTCGCATAATAATTTGTCTAAGTTCACAACAATCTCTGGGAAAATTGCCGAACCACACACGGGTTGGCTATATCATTCATTTTCATTAAAATAAGTGAACTACATAAGATGCACAAAGCATTTCATACAATAGATTTAAAGATAACACTTTCGGAGGTTTATTGCGTGCCACTTTCGTGGTATTTCGTCGCCCTCCATTGTTGCCAACTTGTACGACCCACTCTGGAATGCTTCTAAGACTTGGTAAGGACCTTCCCAAGTTGGGCCTAACTTACCTTGATTTTCAGCTCTACTAGCCTCGTTCCTTCGGTACACATATTCGCCTGGGCAGAACGACACTAGGCGAACCCTCTTGTTGTATTCTTGCTCCATTTTCTTCTTATACTTGGCCTCCTTGATTGCTGCCATATCTCTTCGTTCTTGCAAAAGATCCAAGTTTAACCGAAGTTCATCATTGTTAAGGGCTTCGTTAATCATCATGACTCGGTGTGTGGGCATCCCAATCTCTGCTAGTATGACGGCTTCACTTCCATAGGTTAGGCTGAAGGGTGTTTCACCGTTGCTTTGTTTATGCATAGTCCGATGCGCCCATAACACATTTGGTAATTCGTCAACTCAACCTGCTCTGACCCGGCCTAACCTTGTTTTCAGTCCTTCCATGAGACTTGATGAGTGCTCAAATACTCATCATTTTTTATCAAATCTGAACTGCAAAACATACAAAAACATTCAAAAAGTCATCAAAATACTGAAATTATCCCAGGGATTGTGTTTTATATGTTTTAGATGCAAAATGAGTAAAAACAGATGAAAAACGTACAAAGTTTGCAAGATTGGCAGTTTCAGTCCCCCAACTTTCATAAAATATCAAAACTAGTCCCTGGTTTTTCATAACATTGAAAAATATCATAAAAGGTCCCTGGAAAGTCACAAAAGTCACTTTTGGTCCTTGGTGGGAAGTTTGGAGAAAATGTCAATTTTGGTCCCTCAAGTTTGGCAACTTGGCACATTTGGTCCCTAGGGTTTTAAATATTAGAAAATTACATTTTTTGGACCTTGGGTAAATGAAAGATGGCAATTTTTATCCTTGTGGCTACTTTGGAGGATTTACAATTTCAGTCCCTCACTTTCGGATAATTACATCTATGGTCCTTGTGTATTACTATCTAACCAAATGGACCCTTGATTATTAAACGCCCAAAACTACAACCTGATCCACAAATAAACCCCAGCCCAACTCCTTACCCAGGCCCAAACCCCACACCCTTTTAATATTACTCCCCGTTTGACCTCAGTTAACACCCCAACCATTTCCACTGTTCACCCTTCCCCTTCCCCCCAATTCACGCTCCCCTGTCTCATCCCCCCTCCTCTCATTTTTCCACCAATACTTCCAACTGTCATTAAATACCTCTCACCTACACCAAACCAACCCCCTCCTCATAAATGCACCCACCAAACCTACTAAAACTGCCAAAAGTGCTTTTCCCGCCAAAAACCATTCAACGGCATCATTCAAAGCTCATCCAATGGCTGAAGAAAGAAGTGGGAAAGGAAGAGGAAGTACCCAGGGCTTTTTTAGTAAAAAAGAATGAAGAATGAGAATGTGTTGTAGAGTTGTTTTAGTTTTAGTTTTAGTTATGTCGAATTAAGCCTAATTTCATTTTCAGTGTTCTTTTTAGCATTACAGTTTGTAACCTCAGCTTATTTAGTGTAAATTGAAGTTCTATTAATCAAAATTCCAGTTCACCTTGTTAATTCAGATTTGGCTCAAGATTTGTTCAAAAGCTCATTTGTCCTTCAATGTTGTTAAAAGTTGTTAGTTAGTGACTCAATTAGTTCCATTAAGCTCAATTATAAGTTTTTAAAAGTTTTCAAGGTATTTAAACAAGTTTATTTCAGTTTCACCAAAATTCCTCAAAAACACTAGAAAAATGTTTCAAAAATCAGAATTCAGTGGGGAGTAAAGAAGAAAGTCAGGGAAGCTGTAGATTATGGATTCTATTGGTTTAGAACTCATGGGGAGTAAATAGGATGGGTTTTGTCCCTTGGTTACATGATCTCAGTCCTGAACCAATTGTAAGTCACAAATCTGAGTTTTGCAAAAGTCTTGTTCTTATTGTTATTTATGGTAGGTTAGAGATCATTTAGCTTCTACTCATTGTACTAAATCTGTTTAAAGCTTAAAAGTGGGTAGTTGTAGCCAAGAATCATAAGTGGCAGTATAAGTTTGGACTTACAGGAGTGTTTGGCTTAAACTTATTCTGTGTGCTCTGGTTGTTTATTAGTCTTGTTTGTTGCATAACTAGTTTGCATTAGGTTAGAATAAACAAGTTTGGTCATAAAGTTTGTAGTTTAAACACCAATAGTCAAAATCTCATTTCCACTTGCATTTTGCATACACTGTCTAGATTAAAGGTCCCATAATCCCTATAATCTGTCAAAAAGTTGTTAGTTTAGTCCATTATAGCCTTATTACATCTTATCATTATGTTCACAGTTCATTAGAGTGAATCAAAATCCACCAAAGTCAAATTAGTAGCAAAAATCAAAAAGTCAATTTCAACTTTTGTGCAGAAATGCAAAAATGCTAGGATTTATTATGATTTTTGTGTTGTGTTTCAGGG
Source organism: Artemisia argyi (assembly GCA_030686995.1). Classification (NCBI taxonomy): domain Eukaryota; kingdom Viridiplantae; phylum Streptophyta; class Magnoliopsida; order Asterales; family Asteraceae; genus Artemisia; species Artemisia argyi. Next base: position 13,467 of record JARVZY010000674.1, read on the forward strand.
TTTGAAACTTTTAGGATTTATAGAACCTCAGCTTAACTTTAGGAATCTATAAGTGCTTGATTTTTAGGATTTTTCTTGAGCTTGTTTGAGCTGCTCAAAGTAGCCTGCAGGGGAAGGCATCTCCCCTGCACCACAGACCATGATCAGACCTTCTTTTTCATTTGCTTGGCCTAGCTTCCATAGTGGACCCCACCTTCTGATTATTGGCTTATTGTAAAGCAAATAAGCCAAAATCTAAGGACCAGGGCTTATTTTGAGGCTCATGGCTTATTTACTTGGGCTGCAAGGTCCTTGTCTTTTGTCCATTTCCTGATTGTAAGCAGAGCATTCAGCTTGTGATCCAACTTTCCATACCCTCCCCTGGATTCATAGTAGGTCCCAGGGGGTGAATCCTAGTTTTTAAGAAAGCCAATAAGCTCAGCTTATTGGCTTAGCTTATTGTTTGGGCTTCCAACTTCCCATGTGGGCCCCACAGGCCTCCCAAGTTGCCTCAGTTAGCCTGTGTTGGACTGTGGTGAATGTGGGATTGCTTATTGCCTATTTCGAGCTTATCACTTGTGCTTTTCTGTTTCAATTAGCTTATTTCAAGTTCCATTACACCTGTCTTAGCTTATTTATCCTTGTTGTGGCTTTTTGTTAGCTTATTCAAGATCAGACAAATCCTAATAAGCTAAATTAGCCATCTGCCTATCTATTTAGGTTTCTATTTGCTTATTTACAAGCTTTCAAGCAAAGTTCCTTTTTTAAAGTTTCATATTTTTAGTATTTAATCAGTTTTTAAAAAGAAAATCCAGAAAAAAAGACAAAATTCCAAATGGTGATAGCTTCTATTTAATATCTTTAGCTTATTTTCAGCTTATTTATTAAGCAATTTCCATTTTTATATTTTTCCTAGGTTTCTTATAACTTAAAATAATTTTAGTAATTTTTTCAGATTTTTCTATATTCATTTGGTACTTTTTATAATTTAATTTAGTTTTTATTATTTAATAATTAGTTTTAATTAATAATAATTATTTAAAAAGTCTTAAAAATATATTTTCTGTTTTAAAATTAGTTTCATATTACTTTAGATTTTTCTAAGTTTTAATTTTATTTTTCTAGGCTTATTTTACATTTTCTTATTATTTAGTGTATTTTTAAATAGTTTAAATTAGTTTTTAATTAATAATAATTATTAAAAAAGTAGGAAAAATATATTTTCAGTTTGAAAATTAGTTTTATAACATTTTAGATTTTTCCAAATTTATTTTTCATATTTTTAGTGTAATTTCATAATTAGTTATAATTTAGGTTAATTTAAATAATTAATAAGTAATTAGAAAATAGTATTTAATTAATAATAATTAATATATTAGTGTAAAAATTAATTTTAATTTTCCAAAAAGTTTCTTTTATTATTAGGATTACAAAAATGTAATTTTCATATCTGTAAGTATTTTATTTCACCAAAAGTCGCGTTTTATTTCGTACGTTCACGTAACTTTAAATTGAACGTACCCGTTTTTAGGTTTTACACGTTTCAGATTTTTCTCATTTCACGTATATGTTGATATAGCTTATTTAAGCTATTTCCTTGTAGATTCCTTAGTTTAATCAATCACAAACCCCTTTCTGTTCAAATTCACCTGATCACAAGCCCGTTTAATACCTTTGCACACCTCGTCAGGACATAACGACCCGGGGAAACACTATATTCCGCGGAGCATTGACTCTAGGTAGTTTGACCTTGTTGACCATCACCTGGTCAATTTAGTTGGCCGTTTGGAGCCAATCAAATTTTGGCGCCGCTGCCGGGGAGGTTGTGTGCGTATTCAAACGTATTTGAAGATTAGTGATCTTTGGATATTCATTCCTTTGTATATTTACCATCCTTGTTCATATTTTCATAAAAACAAAACGGTTCCCGAAAACATTTTAAAATCAGTTTTCAACGAACACAAAAAACCCAAAAAGATTTTTTTTTTCTTATAAAATGTTTCTCAAAAAGTCCAAAAATATTCACCTTTACCCTCTCACTTCTTTGATTCTTCATCCCTACCCCTCTATGAACCTTTGATTATTTCCTATGTCGTATCCACACCATTTTGGTTGCCAATGGTGTGGTGGTCCTCATAACGGTGGTAATTGCCCCAGCTGTGGCATGGTAGAGTCAGGATACGGGTTTGTCTATAACCAGGATCCCTATTCTCATCATGTCACGACTGATTTATTCCACCAGCCACCACACCATAAGACACTGACATATTCGTGTGAATATTGTGGAGGTCCTCACCAAGGATTTGAGTGTCAATCCGGAAACACGTTTGTCTATGAACAGCTTCCTGATAACACTCAGAATTTTGGAAATGACCAATATCCATGTTATTCACCAAACCAGTCACAACAATCATATTGTTGTGAGTACTGTGGAGGTCCACACTCTAGCTCGGATTGTCGAACAAGGAATCCATTTCCTTGTAACAATTACGACTATTCATTTTCAGACCCACCTCCACAGTACCAAATGATCCAAGCAACTCCTCATGATATTGAGCAAGACCTTTTACTAAAGGCTCTTGAGATATTGAAAGAACTTAAGGAGGAGTTGGTTACTACATCGTTTCAAGACTCTCGTTAGAAATCTATGGCAGAATTACTTGCTGAAGAACGAGAGGCTAGAAACAAAAAGAGTATGGAAGAATTACTTGTCGAAGAACAAGCAGCTATAACACGTGCCAAATTTCGTAAAGCTGCTCTTCTCGATTGTGATGATGATAGTGATAATGAAGATACCCTTGATATCCTTCAATTTTATAAGGGTTCGTCAGATTCATCAGTTGTGATTCCTTCCATGGAAAATCAGGGAGAACATAATGTGACGGAGAAATTACTAGCAGAAGATCAAATGGAACTTGTACAATCCATGAATGCTAGCTCCTCTCAACTCCCTCAGTCTGTTGTTATCACACCCGAAGTTCACACTCACTCTCTAAACATGGGGGATGAGCATCTTAGCACTGTTCCTGATAAGGAATCGGACGAATTGATAAAGTTTAGTGTTTGTCCCAATCCCGAGAGAGTCATAGGGAACTTTTGATCAAGTGTGTGATATTCCTTTCCCCCCTGATAATCCAAATGATCAAATTGAGACTGTCTCTGATTCCAGTGATGATTGTTTATCTTATGGAGACATTGAGTATGTTGATGCATCCCTTCCCCACTCTAATGTTGACTTTCTTCTCGAGGAGTTCGCTGATGAACTCACTCACACCAATCCACTTCCATCGGGAGGTGATGATGATCTCTTTGATTTCAAAGATGATCTGGAAGAAGTCGAAGCATTCCTTGCCCTAGATAGTTCAACTTCGTATGAAGTTGATGATAACTATCTTGATTCTGAGGGGGATATTCTTTTCCTTGAAAGCTTATTGAATGATGATTCATCACTCAATTCCTATCTCAACACCGGGCTTAGTGATTCACATACTAATGAAAATTATTTATCTTATGGAGACATCAGTGATGTTGATGAAATACCTTCTGAGCCCATCATTGATCACCTTATCATGACTCCTCCCGAGTATGATGGCAAGAAACATCATGATCGGGGGGAAAGATTCTCAATCATGAGAATTTGTATTTCTATGACAAATTATCCCACCCTCCCGCCCGGGATGTTTTCTAACCCTAAGAGCTTAACCGACAAAATCCAAATTCAGGAAACTAAACCTGATCTTGAGGATGAGCATCTTTTCATGATTGTTCTCATGACATTCTTGGTGACTTCCTCTCTTCTTCACTCCTTCGGGAATGAAGACACTATCTTTGACCCCGGCATTTCTATTTACCATTATATTGAGCCAGGTCTCTTTCTGTATATCTCATCGATGTGGAACTTTCACGTGCTTCAAATGTTTGTCCAAACATCTTGAATGAAAGTCCGATGGAGATTGTCTCTTCCACATCATGCTTCCCCATGAACCAATAAATTCGGGGTTGAGTCAAGCTAGCGGCTCGGTAAACAAAAACAGTAGCATACATATAGGGTTTTCACCCTAAGTGTGGGGGAGTTACCCCTTCTGTGGTTACAAATAAAGTGAAAAATGGTATTTCCACATTTAGCTTTTAATGTTGCCCTTTTACGTTCAAAGAATCGGCATAATAGCCGGGACTTTGAATATTGAAGACAAAATTCAATTCTAAGTGTAGGGGGTATTCTAGCGAATTTGATCACATTTTACTATCTAGTACCCCCGTTTTTGCCAAAAATTTTAAATTTTTTTTCACTTGAGTTTCAAAATTTTTGTGGTTATCAGTCCGCCATGTCTAAACGACAAAAGGATTGGCTAATCCAGGAGCAAACGGCTCTTGGTAAAGATATATCAAATCTGTTTATGGCTTGCAATTTGCCCAAAATTGTATGGTACTCAGCTCACCATATCCTAAAAAGTAAAGAGTTGGCTAGCCCGCAAGATTATGGCTTGTGGTAAAGGCAGTGGAAAACCGTAATTTGTAATCAGCTCACCAAGATGTTGACTATGTCCATCAAGAGTTGGCTAGTCCAGAAGCAAACGGCTTCTGGTAAAGGCAAATCAAATCCGTTTACAGCTGGTGGTTTGCTCAAAATCACATGGTTATCGGTGTACCATAGTTCTTACTTGAACTGAAACATTTGGCTACTCCAGAAGTAATGGCTTTTGGTAAAGAGATTAAAATCCATTAAGTTTTCTCAAAAAGATTGCTAGGGACTAGCAATAGTTTAGTGTGGGGGATTGATGAGTGCTCAAACACTCATCATTTTTATCAAATTTGAACTGCAAAACATACAAAAACAATCAAAAAGTCATCAAAATACTGAAATTATCCCAGGGATTGTGTTTTATATGTTTTAGATGCAAAATGAGTAAAAACAGATGAAAAACGTACAAAGTTTGCAAGATTGGCAGTTTCAGTCCCCCAACTTTCATAAAATATCAAAACTAGTCTGATACGTGGGAATCGCACCAGGCTTTACCTCTCAAGGGATCTTGAGAAGCTTACAACCCCCACCAGGCAGTGTACCTGATCGTTGTAGTATAGTATAGTGACAAGTACCGGGGGATTGATCGTTCAGCTAGGAATAGTGTCGCTAGGATTAGAAAACCTAAATACTAGTTCTAAAGATGAGGGATGATTATTTTTGTATTTTTATATTTTTTAGAAAGCAAGTAAAAATCTCGGGTTTGAAGGATTTGGGCGGAATTAGTTGCTAGTCAACTAACCCAATACTAAAGATGCAATCAAAATAAAATACTAGAAATGAAAATAAAACTAAGTTAAACTAAAGTTGTGAACAATAAGTGGAGAAATTGTGTTTACTTAGATTTCACTACTCCCTAGATATCTTTTACACGTTAATTACTTGTTATAGTTGCGTGGATGACGGATTGTATTCCTTAATACCATTCATGGGGTGGCGCACTTAATTCCCCAATCCTATGAGTGCCTACTTCACTCCTATGTCGAGCCGGCTAAGAAGCTCCTAACATGGGATCATTATAATTTACTCATGCATTAAATACAACCAATAAAACCTAGTGCACGTCAGTTCATGTTTCCTAAGACGTTCAAGCATGTTACCAATTGGAGATCTGCCAGTTTTCTTAAGCCTAACATCGAAATCATTCATCCAATACAACCATAAACAAGTAATCAACACATAATTAACATCTAGGTTTCATTAGATCTAAGCAAACACAAGATAGATCTAGCCTAGCATGATGGAATTAAGACAAGAACAAGATATAGACAACCAACACATAGACATATTGATTGAATTAGAAGAATACTTATCTCAATTACACATGAAAGGGTTCAAGGGCTGAAAACCCTAGAAAAACCTGTAAAATTCGTACTAAGTTCGGCCTTAGGGTTTCTCCAAAACTTCTCTCTCTTATGAATGAAAATTAGAAAACTATATATAGGAAATTGAGGCTAACGACGTCAAGACCAAATTGGTGACGCCGTCATCTCGCCGCCAAAATACTTCTCGGACTGCCTTGATCTACATCTGACGCCGTCACGTTATAACATTTTCCAGGCCGTCACGTATTTTACTCTTGACGCTCTTCCTTGTGACGCCTTCATTTCTGTACTGGGCCGTCATGAAAATTACTCTTGACGCCGTCAGGATTTTCCTCTTGACGCCGTCACCTACAGTTCTCAGCAAGGAAAATTAAGTCTTTGGCGTTTTCTTCACTTTTATGCTCCAAAAACGTCCGAATTGCTTCCTTTTCCAGATTTCACTCCCAAAGTACCTAAAATCACAAAAGGAACGATTTAGGGCAATATTTGATCAAATAAATTCAATTCCGGCCTTAAATGACCCCCTAAAAGTGGTTCATTTTTCGCCTCATCATAGTCCCTGGTTATTCATAACATTGAAAAATATCATAAAAGGTCCCTGGAAAGTCATAAAAGTCACTTTTGGTCCTTGGTGTGAAGTTTGGAGAAAATGTCAATTTTGGTCCTTCAAGTTTGGCAACTTAGGAGATCTGGTCCCTGGGGTTTTAAATATTAGAAAATTACATTTTTTGGACCTTGGGTAAATGAAAGATGGCAATTTTTATCCTTGTGGCTACTTTGGAGGATTTACAATTTCAGTCCCTCACTTCCGGATAATTACATCTATGGTCCTTGTGTATTACTATCTAACCAAATGGACCCTTGATTATTAAACGCCCAAAACCACAACCTGATCCACAAATAAACCCCAGCCAAACTCCTTACCCAGGCCCAAACCCCACACCCTTTTAATATTACTCTTCGTTTGACCTCAGTCAACACCCCAACCATTTCCACTGTTCACCCTTCCCCTTCCCCCCAATTCACGCTCCCCTGTCTCATCCCCCTCCTCTCACTTTTCCACCAATACTTCCAACTTTCATTAAATACCTATAACCTACACCAAACCAACCCCCTCCTCATAAATTCCCCCACCAAACCCACTAAAACTGCCAAAAGTGCTTTTCCCGCCAAAAACCATTCAACGGCTAGCATCATTCAAAGCTCATCCAATGGCTGAAGAAAGAAGTGGGAAAGGAAGAGGAAGTACCCAGGGCTTATTTAAGTCAAAAAGAATGAAGAATGAGTATGTGTTGTAGATTAGTTTTAGTTTTAGTTTTAGTTATGTCGAATTAAGCCTAATTTCATTTTCAGTGTTCTTTTTAGCATTACAGTTTGTAACCTCAGCTTATTTAGTGTAAATTGAAGTTCTATTAATCAAAATTCCAGTTCACCTTGTTAATTCAGATTTGGCTCAAGATTTGCTCAAAAGCTCATTTGTCCTTCAATGTTGTTAAAAGTTGTTAGTTAGTGATTCAATTTGTTCCATTAAGCTCAATTATAAGTTTTTAAAAGTTTTCAAGGTATTTAAACAAGTTTATTTCAGTTTCACCAAAATTCCTCAAAAACACTAGAAAAATGTTTCAAAAATCAGAATTCAGTGGGGAGTAAAGAAGAAAGTCAGGGAAGCCGTAGATTATGGATTCTATTGGTTTAGAACTCATGGGGAGTAAATAGGATGGGTTTTGTCCCTTGGTTACATGATCTCAGTCCTAAACCAATTGTAAGTCACAAATCTGAGTTTTGCAAAAGTCTTGTTCTTATTGTTATTTATGGTAGGTTTGAGATCATTTAGCTTCTACTCATTGTACTAAATCTGTTTAAAGCTTAAAAGTGGGTAGTTGTAGCCAAGAATCATAAGTGGCAGTATAAGCTTGGACTTACAGGAGTCTTTGGTTTAAACTTATTCTGTGTGCTCTGGTTGTTTATTAGTCTTGTTTGTTGCATAACTAGTTTGCATTAGGTTAGAATAAACAAGTTTGGTCATAAAGTTTGTAGTTTAAACACCAATAGTCAAAATCTCATTTCCACTTGCATTTTGCATACACTGTCTAGATTAAAGGTCCCATAATCCCTATAATCTGTCAAAAAGTTGTTAGTTTAGTCCATTATAGCCTTATTACATCTTATCATTATGTTCACAGTTCATTAGAGTGAATCAAAATCCACCAAAGTCAAATTAGTAGCAAAAATCAAAAAGTCAATTTCAACTTTTGTGCAGAAATGCAAAAATGCTAGGATTTATTATGATTTGTGTGTTGTGTTTCAGGGTTTGAAACTTTTAGGATTAATAGAACCTCAGCTTAACTTTAGGAATCTATAAGTGCTTGATTTTTAGGATTTTTCTTGAGCTTGTTTGAGCTGCTCAAAGTAGCCTGCAGGGGAAGGCATCTCCCCTGCACTACAAACCATGATCAGACCTTCTTTTTCATTTGCTTGGCCTAGCTTCCATAGTGGACCCCACCTTCTGATTATTGGCTTATTGTAAAGCCAATAAGCCAAAATCTAAGGACCAGGGCTTATTTTGAGGCTCCTGGCTTATTTACTTGGGCTGCAAGGTCCTTGTCTTTTGTCCATTTCCTGATTATAAGCTGAGCATTCAGCTTGTGATCCAACTTTCCATACCCTCCCCTGGATTCAATAGTGGGTCCCAGGGGGTGAATCCTAGTTTTTAAGAAAGCCAATAAGCTCAGCTTATTGGCTTAGCTTATTGTTTGGGCTTCCAACTTCCCATGTGGGCCCCACAGGCCTCCCAAGTTGCCTCAGTTAGCCTGTGTTGGACTGTGGTGAATGTGGGATTGCTTATTGCCTATTTCGAGCTTATCACTTGTGCTTTTCTGTTTCAATTAGCTTATTTCAAGTTCCATTACACCTGTCTTAGCTTATTTATCCTTGTTGTGGCTTTTTGTTAGCTTATTCAAGATCACACAAATCCTAATAAGTTAAATTAGCCATCTGCCTATCTATTTAGGTTTCCATTTGCTTATTTACAAGCTTTCAAGCAAAGTTCCTTTTTTAAAGTTTCATATTTTTAGTATTTAATCAGTTTTTAAAAAGAAAATCCAGAAAAAAGACAAAATTCCAAATAGTGATAGCTATTTAATATCTTTAGCTTATTTTCAGCTTATTTATTAAGCAATTTCCATTTTTATATTTTTCCTATGTTTCTTATAACTTAAAATAATTTTAGTAATTTTTTTCAGATTTTTCTATATTCATTTGGTACTTTTTATAATTTAATTTAGTTTTTATTATTTAATAATTAGTTTTAATTAATAATAATTATTTAAAAAGTCTTAAAAATATATTTTCTGTTTTAAAATTAGTTTCATATTACTTTAGATTTTTCTAAGTTTTAATTTTATTTTTCTAGGCTTATTTTACATTTTCTTATTATTTAGTGTATTTTTAAATAGTTTAAATTAGTTGTTAATTAATAATAATTATTAAAAAAGTAGGAAAAATATATTTTCAGTTTGAAAATTAGTTTTATAATATTTTAGATTTTTCCAAATTTATTTTTCATATTTTTAGTGTAATTTCATAATTAGTTATAATTTAGGTTAATTTAAATAATTAATAAGTAATTAGAAAATAGTATTTAATTAATAATAATTAATATATTAGTGTAAAAATTAATTTTAATTTTCCAAGAAGTTTCTTTTATTATTAGGATTATAAAAATGTAATTTTCATATCTGTAAGTATTTTATTTCACCAAAAGTCGCGTTTTATTTCGTACGTTCACGTAACTTTAAACTGAACGTACGCGTTTTTAGGTTTTACACGTTTCTGATTTTTCTCATTTCACGTATATGTTGATATAGCTTATTTAAGCTATTTCCTTATAGATTCCTTAGTTAAATCAATCACAAACCCCTTTCTGTCCAAATTCACGCGATCACAAGCCCGTTTAATACCTTTGCACACCTCGACGGGACATAACGACCCGGGGAAACACTATATTCCGCGGAGCATTGACTCTAGGCAGTTTGACCTTGTTGACCATCACCTGGTCAATTTAGTTGGCCGTTTGGAGCCAATCAAGACTCTTGTTTGCTCGTTTCACCAGACCATTAGCTTGGGGATGAGCTACTGCTGTTTCATTTGCTTGATGTTCAACCTTTCACACCATCCCCAGCTCCATCCTCACCGGATGCTCCATTAGTGAAAAGTGTCCACACGTCCCCATCGTTTTCTTCCTGGTCTATCTCCATGTCTATGTCCGAGACTGCCATGACAACAAGTGGTCCATCTTGTCGCCCGGATTGCCTTGTTGAATTGGCTCCACCGGCATTTCTGCAAGAAAATCCGCTAACGCTTGACCTTTGACAGAGTTTCTTGGTTTATATTCAATGTCAAATACCTCGAGCTCTATGGCCCATACCAGAAGCCTTCCTGACGTTTCTGCCCTACTTCAGAATTTTCCTGATAGGTTGATCAGTGATGACTCTTATGGGGTGTGCTTGAAAGTACCTCTTGAGCCTTCGAGATGTGTCTAGTAGAGACAAGGCTAGCTTTTCCATCAGAGAATAATTGATTTCTGCTTCATGTAATGTTCTACTAACGTGATGAATTAGGACTTTCTTGCCCCCTCGTTCGTCTACCAATACTGCGCTTACTGCAAACTCGACTGCTGAAAGATAGATGAACAACTCTTCCCCTGGTTTTAGGGTTGTTAGGAGAGATAAATCGGATATGTGTTTCTTCATTTCCAAGAAGGCGTGCTCCGCTTCCTCTGTCCATTTGAAGTTGTCCTTCGTGCATCCCTTCAATGTCTCAAAGAAAGGGAGAGAACGTTCAACACTCTTTGATAAGAACCTGTTCAATGCTGCTAGCTTCCCACTAAACGTTTGCATTCGCTTTAAACTCATAGGCGATTGCATGTCCATGATTGCTTTGGTTTTCCCAAGATTTGCCCTAATCCTTTATGAAGTGACTATATATCCAAGGAACTTCCCCTCTTCCATGCCAAATGAGCACTTCTTAGGGTTGAGCTTCATATTAATTTTCCTAAGTGTTTTGAATGTTTCCTCGACGTCGGCCAACAACCCTTTCTCGTCATGACTCTTTATAACCATGTCATCAACATATGCTTCTAAGTTCCTTCCAATTTGATCTTTAAATACCTTGTCTACCAACCTTTGGTACGTAGCTCCAGCGTTCTTGAGCCCAAATGGCATCTTGGTATAGCAATACGTCCCTTGGTCAGTGTAAAACGCCGTTTTTTCTTCATCCTCCTTGGCCATTTGTATCTGATGATACCCTTTGTATGCATCGAGGAAGCATTTGAACCTGAATCCCATTACCGACTCGATCTTCCAATCGATTTCTAGGAGGGGGTAATGATCTTTGGGGCATGCTTTGTTAATGTCTTTGAAGTCAATGCACATCCTCCAGCTCCCATCGTCCTTCTTTACTAACACAGGATTCGAGATCCACATTGGGTATCTGACTTGAATGATTCCAGCCTTTACCCATTCTTGAACTTCTTTGGTCACAGCTTGCCCTCTCACTAGAGCTAAAGTCCTCCATTTTTGCCTAACCGGCTCTCTCGATGGATTGTCATGAAGATAATGCTCAGTTATGTGCCTGGGGATCCCTGTCATGTCAGAGGGCTTCCATGCAAAGACATCCAGGTTAGCCCTCAGTAACTTCTTCAACTCATACTTACATTATGGTGAAAGTCCAGCATTGATTGTAACAAGTTGCTCTGGGTACTTGTCATTCACCTTAACTTCATCGGTTTTTTGTTCAACAATGTTACAACCCGCCAAGACTCCCTCATTCGTCTTAGATGTCACGTCCGGTATGCACATCTTTTCAGCTCGCCGGCATTCTACAATCATGGATGGTCGAGTGATGATGGTTGCTACTCCTCCAGGAGTTGGGAATTTGAACATAGCATGAATGGTGGAGGGAACATCCTTCAAGATGCTAATCCCTGGCCTGCCTAGCAAGACGTGGTATGGCAAAGCTGCACGTACGATTGCAAATTCCATGGTCGTCCTTCTCGACCTTGTTCCTTCCCCCACAATTACTTCTAAGTCAATCACTCCGAGTGGCTGGGAGATTTCTCTTGAAAATCCTACTAGCTGGGTGTTGGATGGTCTTAACCAATTTTGTGTCCAGGAGTCTAGGCATCTAAAGCAGTGTTCATACATTATCTCCGAACCAGCACCATTATCCACGTAAATTCTTTGTACCAAATACCCTGCTATCTCAGCTTGAATGATGACTGGTGACTCTTTTGCATTTGCTCGAGAGACTGGCGGGAAAGTGATGTCCATGTTCATCCAGCTTTCCTCGACCTCCTCCGGCCTTCTCTTCCTCCCATAGCCTGATGATCGTACCATGTTGATGACTTTCCCTCTCCTATTCTGGTTTCCTTTGGCTTTATTTTTAACCTCACGGATCAAGTGATTCAATTTTCCTGACTCAAGGGCGGTTTCAAGTTACTTCTTCAGTTGGTAGCAATCATCAGTGTTATGTCCTTTCTCGCCATGGTATTCATAGAACTGATCTAGATTCTCCTTCCGAGGAGTACGAATCAAGGGAGGTGGACAAAGCAGGTTTAGTTGATGTTCACTGGTTAGGATCTCCGCTGGGGTTTTGTAAAGAGAGTTGATCGTCACCCGTTGAGCAGGTCGATGTTGTTGATATGGAGCATGAGCTTCTCTTAGATATGGACGACGAGTGTCCCTTGAGTGAGAAGAATATCCCCCTCCATAGTGATTATGGGGCTTATTTGGTTTCCTCTTGTCCCCATACGACCTATCGTTCTTATAGACGTTATTCCCTTTCTTTTGGGAATCTATCGCCTCACCTCGAGGTGCTTCCGTAGTGTCGAAGGCTTCTTCCGACATGAGGAAGTCATCCACTCTCTCCATCATTTCATCTACAGTCCTTGGGATCTTGTCAGCAAACTTCTTTGAGAGCTCGAGACACTTGTATCCATACATGAATGCTCATATCTGCATGATCTTAGGAACATCGAGAATACGCCCACTTTCCTCGATGAATCGTTTCTTAAAGGCCGAGAGATTCTCGTTTGCCTTCCTTTGGATCTTGTGAATCTCTATGGGATTGATGAGGCGAAAAGTGTACCGCTTTTAAGGGGTCATTTAAGCCCGAATTCGTGATTATTTGATCAATTATTGCCCTAAATCGTTCCTTTTGTCATTTTAGGTACTTTTGGAGAGAAATCTGGAAAAGGAAGCATTTTGGACGTTTTTGGAGCATAAAAGTGTAGAAAACGGCAAAGTCTCAAATTTCCTTGCTGGAACAGTACCTGACGGCGTCAAGGCTCTACAAGTGACGGCGTCAAGAGTTACAAAAGAGGTGGATGTGGAACTTATAACGTGACGGCCCAGAGAGTTTTCAAGCATATTGGCCTGACGGCGTCACCAAGGCCGTCAGGGTCTAGTGACGGCCCAGAGTGATTTCCTACATGACGGCATCACAAATGGATCTAGGCAATACGATTTTTATCATGGCGAAGTGTTGACGGCGTCACGAGCTAATACATGACGCCGTCAAAGTGTAAAGTCTATATATAGTTTTTCAATTTTCATTCATTAGTGTGCAACTTTGAGGGAATAAACCCTAGACAAATTTTATCAGCTTTTCAAGGGTTTCAACCCCTTGATTCTTCCATGTTCAATTGAAGATAAGTACTCATTCAAATCATTCAATATGTCTATGTATTGTGTGATTATATCTTACGCTTGTCTTCTCTTTAACATGCTAGGCTAGATTTTTATTGTGTTTGCTAAGATGTAGTGATACCTAGATGTTGATTATGGGTTGATTGTTTGTTTATAATTGTTACGGATGATTGTATTCGATGTTAGGCTTAAGAAAACTGGCAGACTTCCATTGGTAACTTGCTTGAACGTCTTAAGAAACATGATCGGAGGTGTACTACGATTTTTGGTTGTATTTAATGCGTAAGAGAATTCTAATGATCCCATGTTAGGAGCTTCTAACGGCTCGACATAGGAGTGAAGTAGGATCTTATAGAGTTAGGGAAAATTGTACACGGCCCTACGACTAGTATTAAGGAATATGACCCGTCATCCATGTAATTGTAACAAGCTAATCAACCTGTAAAAGATATCTAGGGAGTAATGAAATCTAAGTAAACACAACTTTCCTCATCATTGTGTTGGGATTCTAGATTTGATGTGACAAAATAAATAAAAGAATGAAACAAGAAGGGCTAAAGTTGACAAAGAGAGAAAGCTACAAAGAATAAAGATACACGAAATATTCTATTATGAAGAAACGATTTTGATAATATTCTGTATTTAGTTTTATTCTTATCTCTTTGTAAACCCTAATATCTCTCTATATAAAGGGACATAGGGTACATGTTTTCATAGGTCTTCCACAATGTAAATATCAGAAAGGGGGGTGTGTGTGTTCTAGGGCGTGTAAACTATAAACGCCTAGAACTAGTTAGTGTTGTTCGTATCCTCTAAGGTCTGAGATGTCTTAGATCCTTGTTACAATTGGTAACACGTTATTATTCTGATCAAATAATAATTGAAGGTGATTGGGAAAAACCTTGTTGTCAATAACTTTGATTTGTTCTTATTCCGCTGCATGTTATTATCATTGTTATTGTTAACCCTAGATGCTCAAAACGGTCCAAGGAGTCTAACAAACTCCACACATTGTTTCCACCACATTAGTATATTAGTTTTATTTTCATTTTTGTTATTTTATTTTGATTGCATCTTTAGTTAATTGGGTTAGTTGGCTAGCAACTAATTCCGCCCACTCCTTCAAAACCCGAGATTTTACTTGCTTTCATAAAAATATAAAAATACAAAAAGAATCATCCCTCACCTCTAGACCTAGTTTAGTAGGCTTTCTAATCCTAGCGACACTATTCCTGAGTTGAACGATCAATCCCCTGGTACTTGTCACTATACTATACTACAACGATCAGGTACACTGCCTGGTGGGGGTTGTAAGCTTCTCGAGATCCCTTGAGAGGTAAAACCTGTTGCGAGGGGGCAATTCCCACGTATCAGGGATCCTTGAAGCATTTTTTCCTTTGTGAGAAGCGGATGGGGAACCTTCTCTTCAATTCAAACCATTCGTCAATACACCCATTAGGGAGCTTGTTAAACCATCACCTCGCCCTATCTTCCAATGTTTGTTGAAACATATGGCACCATACCGGCATGGCCATTCATTGTTAATAGCAGCTCCTGAGAAGAGGCTAAGGTGATCCTCCGGGTCCTTCGACCCATCATACATTCGGATGTGCGGAGGCATTTTGCACTTGGGAGCTGAGAACATGAGGATTCGTGAGGAGAATGGAGACTTAAGTTGTGCTTCTTTGAAAGGTTTGCTGAGATCTTCTTCCTTTGTCCGATAAGTAGGAGCCACGTCTTTGTACTTGTCATCCACATATTCACTTCCTGTAAAAGGACGAGACATGTCATCTTCTTCGAAATCAAGTTGGATGGGACGTATGCCACTCGTTCCTTCTTGGGATTGCTTGATCAAAGCTTGTAAAGCCTTGATGCTATCAGTGATGAACGCCTGTTAATCGACACCGGACGTGTTTGTTCCTACTTCGGTATTATTCTCCTTCGTAGGAGGGGTATCAAGATTGTCGCTTGTACCAGCCATTGCTCACTTAACTAGGTAGAGTGAAATAGCGGTCCCACGGATGGCGCCAGTTTGTAGATGCAATAATCCGCACCTAGGATACGGAGAAGAAGTCCATGTCTTCAAGGGTGTTCGGATATACTGACGTGCTCCGAACCTCGAGTAACTTCGTATCTCCTGCTAAGTCTTGAGCTGTGATAAGACAAGTAACACACGTTAGCCTCGCCCCGGGTGTTTAGTCCGAGACCCAACTCTGGTGTGAGAATGAGTATGGGGGATATGATTGAAATATGAAATATAAAAAGTGCTAGTTCGGTTCGGAGTAATTGCTCTCCAGAATATCATGCCCTCAACTGTGAATAGTTGGGCTATTTATACTACTTACTTATTCTGAGAATTAAGCATGGGCTTGATGGGCCTGTCCATACAACCCAACAGCTAGGACGTCCTTTTCATAATGACGTGGAGCTTGTCAGCTAGTGATAACCCTTTTGGTTCGTCCTTTCGGTTCATCACTTGGTATCGTCCTTTTGAATCATCAGTGTACTTTGGTTCGTCAGTGGATCACATTCGTCAATGGATCGTACTCGTCAGTGGATCATACTCGTAAGTGGATCACACTCGTCATGGGAATCGGGTCTCCCAAGACCCGATACACCGTCATAAAGTATCTCAATAAGCGAGTACAACGTTTCAGAAAATGTATCAAGTGTCAGTAAACTAGTAAAGTGTTTTAGATAATCAAGTAAAGTGTGTAAGTAAAACAAGCATGCATTCTCACCCCAAAAATAGTTTAAAACGAGTAAAAGTGGGGCTATGAAACTCACCATAAGCAAATGTGATAAGCAAAGTGCAAATAAAACGATGAATAAGCCGAGAGAGCCCTACGAGCAACCTAAAATAATGCTTGTGTCTTAGGTTTTAAAATTAATGTAAATATGCAAATAAGTTTTATAAAGTTATTATGTTAATTATGCCATTGTATATAGAGTTTATAAAGTTTATAACAGTTCAAGGACTAATTTTGATAAGTATATGGAGTTTTACGAACCCTAAGTAAAAAGCTACTTGGTTTTTAGAAAGTTTACCTGACTCAATAAATTCGTAACTCCTAAACCGTAAAGAGTTATAACTCGGTTTTTACGTCCTCAGAAAGGTATTTGAGTCAACCAATGAGATTTATGGGTCCCACTGTTCCAAAAATTACATACCCTAAGTGAAACTACCAATTTACCCTTAAGTACCCAAGCTGATTTATAACAACATTAAAACAGTCCCACTAAAATGGTGATATCTTAAGTTCTACAACACCATTTCATTCCGTTCAAAAAGCCACGTTTAAGTTAAAGTGTTATCTATATTGTATCTTTTTATAATAAAAGTAGGTTTAACACAAAATAATTGACTTTTATACGAAATAAATTTGTTACTCAGAATTGGAAAATTTCTACCGTTTATTTTCTAACTAAATCATCGGGTGGAGTTACAGAATTAGCCACCCAACGAAATGATCACAAGACCTTGTACTACAACCCTGTATTTTTACTTTAAAACTCTAAACTCACTGATTAGATCAATTAATTCCATTTTTGCCCCTAGTCCAAAACAGTATTTACAAATCAAGTCCAAATCATGTTTTCTAGTGTTAGAAATCATGTACAATGCATAACAAAGTCCAATAAGTGTATAAAACATATAAAATGTATTGCTGCATAAAATACAGATGTGAGATAAAAAGACAGTGAAATATAAAATCTCCATACGACACAAAAGTACTATATTGAAAAGGTGGCAGTCTGCTCCAGCCTCCGCTCACTAAACCATAACGTACTTGATTAAGTCTAGAGCTAATGAGATTCAAATATAAAATATCTATAGGACACAAAATTACTATATACACTTGTTTGAGACAAATAAGAACACAAATTGTACGAGAGTCCTATGCATATCCTAATAATATTGCCAAAACGTTCATAGTAGTATTATTGAACAGAAAACCTGTCTGTGTCAACACAAAAAACACTGAAAGCATGGCACTTATTTATTCTTTACGGATTAAGCATAGTGTTAATTGGAATCTACGAATCTATGAAGTTGTCATATGGTGGTAAACGATCCACAATCGTAGAGGAAACTTCAGCAATTCACCTGAAATCGTTGTAAGCATACTTAAGGCATCCGATCTAGGAACGACATGTGGGGAAATTCGTAAGAATTACCTAGCACTTCGACCTGGAAACCATACTAAGGAGATTCCTTATGAATTGATTCTTGATGACGTAGGTCTATACTTGAATCTATCCAATGTATTGTTAACGGTCCTCACGGAACTGGAGGTTAATTCTACCTACCTAAGGTGAACGAAATCAAGACATTTCTATCAAAACAATCATAGAGGAATTATTATTTAAGAAAGTCTAGGAGGATCGTTTGGTCTAACACCATTTCTTACTACTTTTTGTGACAAGTACCAACGATGAAAGTCCGCATACTCATAATCATATGACTAATCCACATTACTTTCAAGAAAAAGAAAATCAAGATAAAGAACTACATCAAAGTAAATAAAGTCAAGAACAAGTCAAGATGAAGTTAAAAAACAATATGATGAAAGGCATAAGAGTAAAGCTCAAAGATTAATGACAAGTAGTATGAATATGTTGGACAAGACGTAAGGACAATACTTGAAGATGTCGATCAAAGACAAGAACGGGAAAGAGATTTCACTAAAGATCACAATTCATGAATGGAACGAAGAATCAAACAAGTATATTACACAAACTAGGTTCGTGCTCAAGTATCAAGAACTGAAGATTCTGAAGATTCAAGAGCCAAGAAATGAAGAAAGAGTTTTTGATAAATGACCACCCCTTAGGGGGAGATTGTTAGCTTTTAAAGTGTTAGTCATTTATAGTTTAACGAACCTTGTAATAGTATATAAACGTGTATTAGACTAGTTAAGGGTAAACGGGCTTGACTTAATCTAATATTGTATACGCTTATGTCTAGTCCAACATTAAAGCCCAAGCCCGACCCAATTCCTTATTTTTTACCTAATGTAACACCACAATATTTGGCGTGGTGTTTGGATTCTCATTTTCTCATCAATCTACCAACTTTCCCTCTCTCTCTAAACCCTCCTCCTTCTATCTACTTTCTCTATATCGTTCTTCCTCTTTCTCTCTTTAAAACTCATTCTTGTGATTATAATGTGTGTGAAATGATCTATTGTGGAGACCTACACATTAGCAAAATATCTTGACGTGACATGTACATGTGGATTTCCAAAAACTGTTTCGACCAAAAAGGTATTATGCATGCAGGGAACAAATTTTGAAAGTTGATAACAAAATATGAAACAATTTTTATTTCAGGTACAATTACGGTAAATCAAAGAAAGTGCACCATTATTTTTTGTCGGCTTAACTAGTTCAAGATCTTACTAGGAGGGTGTTTGAGATTGTTTTTATCTATTTATTTTTTTTCTATTTGTGCTTATGCACTTATCAAACATTTTAAATAAGCAAAAAATGTTTGAATTCTAAAACTGAAATTTTGCTTAGAAAAACAGATAAACTGGAAAAATAGCCAATGCCAAACATCCACTAAAACCAAACATTAGGGGTGTTCACAAAACGGGTAATACCCATAGGAACCGAAAACAAAACCGAACAAAACTAAACTTAATTTGTAACCGAACCGAATTAAATATTCGGTTTTCATTTTTGATATGGTTTCGGAAAAAATGTAAAACAAACCAAACCGAAAACCGAATTCACATAAATATATATACTTTTTACATATTTAAACTCTTTCCTATTATAAATATAACATTAAATTATTAATTTGTTTTAAAGGATATATAATTAAAATAAAAAATATATACAAATTATGTAATTCGGGTTATTCGGGCTAACTCCAAAACTGAACCGAATTTAAATTTAGTTTTTGTTCTGCTTAATACAATTTAAATTCGGCTGAGTTCGGTTTTACCTATAAAAGTTTAACCGACTAACTTAACCAAATGGGAGGTGATTTGCACACTCTTTTAATTAATTGACACAATCTAAATTAGAGTGTCTTGACATTTATACCCTCACAGGATGAAAATGTATAAAAGAAATGTGAGGGTATATATGTCAAGGCAATCTAATTTAGAATGTACCAATCAATTTGGAGAGTGTGCAAATCACCTCCCCAACCATATATATATATATATATATATATATATATATATATATATATATATATATATAGAAAAACAGATAACTAAACCGATGAATACCCTTAGGGCTGTAAATGAACCGGGCGAGCACGAACAAAGCCTTGTTCGTGTTCGTTCATTTAATTTTAACCGGACAAATAAACAGACACGAACGCTTAAACGGACGAATTTTCTTGTTGATGTTCGTTTATTAAGAAAATGAGTTATTCTTGTTCGTTCATTAAGACACTAAATGAATTGTAAATAAACATAAACGATCGAACATAAATGAAAACAGACAATCAAATATAAACTTTGTTAAATTATGCACAATATATTGTTTTATAAGTGTTGTTTTGTTTAAATAAACCAATTTTAAAATTATACAATTAAAAGATATGATATACAAACATAAATAAATAAATGAACATAAACGAACGTCAACAAACACATAATCGGACGTTCACGAACATAAATGAATGGACGCGACTTTTGTTCATGTTTGTTCATTTAACTAAACGAACATAAAATATTGTTCTTCGTTTATTTAATAAATAAACGAACGTAAACGAACTTTTTATCGAACTCATGAAATGTTCACTGAACGTTTTGTTTTTGTTTACAGACCTAAATACCATGCATAACATGACCAGCAGACCAGGACCCAGGTTATACATAAAAAAAAAAAAAAAAAAAAAAAAAAAAAAAAAAAGCTCATAATGGGCCATCACTGACATCACTTACCAGCCCACAACACCAAGCCCCAAAAAACAACCCCACTTGAGAATACAAAAGCAAAAAAAATCCCCAAAAAATATCCTCTCGCACAAAACAACCCTATCTTTATCTATAGGGTCTGTACGCTCCACCAGTTAGGGTTCCACTATCAAACCCTAACCCTAAACACCAAATTCAAAATGATGCAACAACAACCAGGCAACGGCATGGCCCCACCACAACCACAACAATACCAACAGCCACAACAACAACAGTGGATGATGCCGCAACAACAGCCGCCACACATGTGGGCCCAGCAACAACAACAAGTGGCCCCACAACAAATGATACAGCAGTATGGCGGTGGTGGTGGGGGTGGGTCAGGTGATGAGATAAAGTCGTTGTGGATTGGGGATTTGCAGTATTGGATGGATGAGACTTATGTTTCTAACTGCTTTTATACTACTGGAGATGTATATATATTTTTTACCCTTTTTATTTTATGTTATTTGATATGTAGTTATTAAAAAAAAAAAAAAAAAAAAAAAAAAAAAACTACCTGGAAAAACTGCTTTTATGCTTAAAGAGTTAAAGGTAAAGGTGGCAAAATGGGTCGGGTCGGGTCACGGGTCTAGATGTGTTTGGGTCTATATGGGTCCTGGTGTAGATGGTCTTCTAGAAACATGGGTCTAAATGGGTCCGGGTGGGTTTTGATCTGGCCAGCAAGATTTTTTTTTTTTTACTTATTATTATTTTTGAGTAAAAGATGAAAAGAAAAAGT
>JARVZY010006261.1:0-7500 GCA_030686995.1 Artemisia argyi
CAATATCTAATATCACATATACATGTCTTTCTTCCACAATGTAAACCCACTCTTTCTTCATCTTGAATGCAATCGGATTTAATAAGGATGCGTCTAACCCTTGACAAGAGTTAACTTATCGCCATTCAATTCCATATACCTAGTTCGACCTTCCCTCTACGAACCATTTATGAATCCCCTTTGTTATAAATTTTCCTTTCCCTTCCCCCTTGTTTATCATTATCCTGCAACCTAAATTGATAAGATAATCAATGGATAAATTCATTGGGCCGAATCGTTACATAGAAATTAATTTGATTGATCTAAGTTCATATAATTGATTATTTATTAATATTTTCGTTTGGTCAATCGTTGAATAAAATCAACTCAAAAGGCGAATCGTTTGATAGAACATCCTTTTTATTTAATAACACGTCGTAATATCGCAAGACTTCTTAGTCAAATTAGGAGTCCAAATAGTGAATATTCGGATTGGATGACCAATCTAAATTGAATATTCATTGAGGGGAAGGTTTTATTATGGTATAAATGGACCAAATGGGAATTTTAGGAAAAAGATCTTTGAGATCTCTTTCCTTTTTTTCTACTCTAATATCAATATTGTAATCTTTATTGTAATCTTTTTTTCTATTACTCGAGATCGTATATAGTGTAGTTGTATATTTTTATTCCCTAAGTAAATTTTTTTAGCCATGCACACATTGCCTTAGATTAAACTAAAAAAAAAAAGACTATTTAGAAAACTAGTCAATGGTGGCCTTCCATGGATTCACCTATATAAGCCGCGGCTAAAGTTGCAAAAATAAGAGCTTGAATACCACTTGTAAATAATCCAAGGAACATGACAGGGATAGGAACCACCGAAGGTACTAAAGAAACAAGAACAACAACTACTAATTCATCAGCTAATATATTTCCGAAAAGTCGAAAACTAAGTGATAGGGGCTTTGTGAAATCTTCTAAGATGTTAATAGGTAAAAGAATTGGAGTTGGTTGAATATATTTCCCGAAATAACTTAATCCTTTTTTGCTAAGACCCGCATAGAAATATGCCACTGACGTGAGTAAAGCCAAAGCAACAGTAGTATTTATATCATTCGTGGGTGCGGCTAACTCCCCATGAGGTAATTGTATGAGTTTCCAAGGTAAAAGGGCGCCTGACCAATTAGAAACAAAAATAAATAGAAACATAGTTCCAATAAAAGGAACCCAAGGACCATACTCCTCTCCAATTTGAGTTTTACTCACATCTCGAATAAATTCAAGGACATATTCGAAGAAATTCTGACCACCGGTCGGAATGGTTTGTGGGTTCCGAACGGCTAGAGCGGCTGAACCTAATAAGATAGCAATTACAACCCAAGAAGTAATAAGTACTTGGCCGTGGACTTGGAAACCCCCGATTTTCCAATAAAAATGTTGGCCTACTTCCACACCGGATAGATCATATAATCCGTTTAGTGTGTTGATGGAACATGATAGAACATTCATATTGCCCTCTGACAAAAATAGAACTTTAAACAAAATTATTTTGATTCAACCATCTCTTTCTCGACTTGACTACTTGAATCGTATATTTTGAATACCAACTAATCAAATTATATTCCTTGTTATTTTTATCTCTTTTTTGAGATTAAGAAATAGTAACCGATTCGATAAATCTATGAAGGTTCCGAAATGAAATAAGTTATTTATCTTATTATTAATCACGGATTTCTTATATAGCCAGAACGTCCCTCACAAATTGCAAATACTAATTTGTTAAGAATTAATCGGATTGAAGATATAGCGTCATCATTCGCTGGAATCGAAATGTCTGCGAGATCAGGGTCACAATTTGTATCGATTAAACAAATTGTTGGAATTCCCAACGTGATACATTCTTGAAGGGCCGTATATTCTTCGTGCTGATCAACGATGATTACAATATCGGGTAACCCTGTCATATATTTAATCCCGCCCAGATATTTTTGCAAATGAGATAATTGTCTTTTCAACATAGCCGCATCTCTTTTCGGAAGACGGTTGAGTCCCCCTGTTTTTTGTTCGGTTCTCAAGTCTCTAAACTTATGAAGTCTCGTTTCTGTAGTGGACCAATTTGTTAACATACCACCGAGCCATTTTTTATTAACATAATGACACCTAGCCCTTATTGCAGCCCATGCTACTGAATCAGCTTCTTTATTTTTAGTTCCAACAATTAAGAATTGTTTTCCCTTACTTGCTGCATCAAAAACCAAATCACAAGCTTCTGATAAAAAACGAGCAGTTCTAGTAAGATTTATAATATGAATACCTTTACGTTTTGCAGAGATATAAGGTGCCATTTTAGGATTCCATTTCCTAGTACCATGGCCAAAATGAACTCCTGCTTCCATCATCTCTTCTAAATTAATGTTCCAATATCTTCTTGTCATTTCTCCCCACACTGCCTCCCCCCTTTGATTTGAAAAAAAAGCGAAGAGGTACCCTGAAATAAATAATTGTTCCGATGGAACCTTCTCTGCTACCGTAGATTGGCGTCGATACACAGTTCAAGCCATTATTCTTTTCTATTTGTTATTTTTTTATTACTATTATCAAATCAAATGACTGGACCAACGGATCCTTTTAAAAGAGAAAAGAAAGGGGTTAATCTGCTCTTATGGATCATTAAATCCTAAAAAAAAGATTGTTCTTGTGTATCATGGAAATTCTTTGAAAGGCAAGAATCTAATAATTTTCTATGGTAAAACAAAATATCTTTCATTTCCCCCTCTAATAGATTCTTTTTTTGGGGTTCAAAGGCAATGTTGTTAGGAATGTTGTTAGGTTCGTTTGATGGTGTTTTGAAGCCGCTACCAACAGGTATCATCCCCCCCAGAACAACGTTTTCTTTCAGGCCTTTCAACCAATCGATACGCCCCAGGAGAGCTGCTTTTGCTAAAACCCGAGCGGTTTCTTGAAAACTCGCTTCGGATATGAAACTTTGAGTATTCATAGATGCTCTTGTTATTCCCAATAAGACGGCTTGGTAACAGATCGCTTCTTCCAAAGCGCGCCCCATTCGTTCCGCTCGCAACAATCCAATAAGTTCTCCGGGCGAAAAAACATTAGACATTTCATCTTCTGAAACCAATACTTTTGATGTTATTTGACGTACAATAATTTCTATATGCCGATTATGTATCTGCACCCCCTGGGATCGATAAACCTTTTGGACCTTATTAACCAAAGAGATACGACTTTGCACTATAGTTAGCTCAGCACCAATCAAGAATGCCCAAGGAATTCCAAGAATTCTTGTTATACATTTATTCCAACTCTCAATCCTTTTTTCGAGATTCATCGATATTGAATCAATTGAACGCACTTCTAACACCTGTTCCACTTTTGGAAGACCTTGGGTTATATCACCAGATCTGGATTTTTCATATATAAATGTAACTAATGTATCTCCTTCGTAAAGGATTTCCCCATAATGCCCATGAACAGTTGCTCCTGGAGTAGCCAAATAAGGCTTAGCCGATCGTATTACCACAGAGTCAACTTGAAGAATTAGAACTTGACCCGATTTTAAATGCGGTCCTTTTTTGGCTATACATACATTTTCACAAAGAAACTGCCCAAGACTAACGATTGTAGATGTCTCTTCACAATAATTGTAATGGAGAAAATACCAATTCAAATTCAATGGATTCAAAATGATGTTACTGCACGAATAGGGATTATAAATTTTACCATTTTCATCCAGTAAATAATATTTAAGTATTTGAAAAATCTGTTTTAAATTATCAAGTTGCAAATAGTTAGTTACCAAGATCTGATTATGGGTTATTAAATGGGAAAATAAATCAAAATTATAAATTGGAAAGCCTGTTCCTAAGGGGCCCAACGAATTCCTAATTGGAATGAGCAGGTCCTTTTTGATTGATTCTTTTATCACATTGGTTGATTTTACATCGTTGAATGGGCCTATTCGAGAACAATTAGATGATGACAAAATTATCAAAGATTGAGATTCCTTATTTCGATTCAATAACGTATGAATAGTTCCTTGATTTGGATTAAGGGATTCTTGAATCCTTGGCTTGGGATTGGAATAGGAATAAATGGAAGAAAACGGATTGACATTAGCGCGATCTGATCCATTCTCAGAGATCAATCCTGAACCCGACAGATCATTTCTTTTTCCGGTATACGAAATAGGGGACTTCGCTAAGTCGATTCTTAGAAAATCTCTAATCAAACCATTTGTCCTTATTTCAACAAAGGAAGCACAGGCCTTTTCGATCTTTTTGTCTTGGTCCCAGTTCAGCACTAAACAAGTCCGAACTAATTGAATATTTGTGTCCCAAATTTCAAGAATTGGGTCGTAATAAAGGATATAATTGACAACTCGAAGTTGTAGATTATCACTTTCCTGCAAGAGATCCGGCGGGAAAAGTCTTCCTAAATTTATACCATCTGTTTTTTTATATGGGACTACAGGTTGAACCAAAACAAAATAATTTTTTTCATACCTGGAAAGTTTCATTCGTTGGATATAGAGCCAATTTTTCAATTTTTTGTATTCTTTGGAATTCTGTTTTCCCCCTCCTGGTGGTATCAATCGGAATGCCTTATTTGTCTTTCCAGGAAAATGGATATCTCCAGAAAAGATTATCAGTTTAATTTTTTCTGCTTTTTTCTTCACTCGGACCAATCCGCCTACCCGACTTCTTCGATTTAAAGTTATTTGTGTATCTACCCCAATAATACTATTGTGCCGTACCATTATGGAAGAAGATTCGGCCAAAATGTGGACTTCCACGGGAATAAAAAAAAATGGATTTACTTCCTTTTGGTATTTTGGCCAAAGTACATTGACTCCTCGATATTCAATCAAATCCTCTTCGTTGACGATTGAATTAAGTTCTCTAGTCTCATATTTAGTAAGTCCCGAGCTCTTTCTTATATATCGAGGATCATCAAAATAAGCAAGAATACTATTTCTACGGAGAATACCATTTCTGGGGATTTCAATTGAGATACCCGAAGAAGGTATGAGTGGGTTCTCTCCTTCTGGAATCGATTCGAGTGGGATGATGACTCTATTTCTTCGCCTCTTTGCCAATAAATCAGAATTCCCCTCGAGAATGGACGGATATCTGAGATTCCAACGACCAGTACATGTCATTCGATTAAGTTCTGAATAATCAGGAATCCTATCTCCTTTTTGATTTTTACCAGAAAAATACGAACTAAAAAATTTGTGTCTAACTTGATTATTAGTTACTGAGGGGTTAGAAATATATCTTCGCTTAACAGAAAGAGAATAAGCGTTTATTTGATCTTGATCCTTATGGATCGAACAGGGGCCTGGACTGGATCTCCAGGGCTCCCCTAATAATATCCATAAATGACTTGTTTTTGGTAAGAGATGAATATTACCATATGTAAATTCAGGTGCATGGTACACATCGGTATTCCAGTGCATTTCGCCCTCTGAGTCAGAATAAATATGTTTTCGAACTTTCTCTTTCAAATTCAAAGTGGATGTTCTCGCGCGAATCTCAGCAATGACTTGTTCTGATTCTACATATTGATCATTTTGAACTAAAAGAAAACTTTTGGGCGGAATACACACATTGTGTATAATATCTTCACTCTCAATAGTTACATATAAGTCTCTAGAACATAGAAAAGCAGGATGTCCATGACGTGTACGTGTCGGATGAACCAAATCCTCGTTGAATTTTATTTTTCCATTAGAAGGGGCTCGCACATGTTCTGCAGTACCCCCTGTGAATACTCCGCCGGTATGAAAAGTTCTTAATGTTAATTGAGTGCCCGGTTCTCCAATAGATTGACCTGCAATAATACCTACAGCTTCTCCCAATTCGACCAGGTCGTCATGAGCTGGACTTCGGCCATAACATAATTGACAAATCCACGACGTACTCCTACAAGTAAAGGGAGTTCGAATAGAGATTGGTTGTGCTCTAAAAGTTATGAATCTATTGACAAGTCCAACTCCAATATCTTGATTTCTAGTAGCAATGCATCGCGAACCTATATATACATGATCTGCTAATACACGCCCAATTAATGTTTGGATAAAAATCCTGTCCGCCATCATTCCATTTCGAGGACTTACAGAAATACCTCGGACGGTGCCGCAATCTGTTCGACGTACAACAATGTGTTGAACTACTTCAACAAGTCTGCGCGTGAGATATCCTGCATCTGATGTTCGGATAGCGGTATCCACAACTCCTTTACGGGCTCCGTAACAAGAAATAATATATTCTGTTAAAGAGAGTCCTTCGCGTAAATTGCTTTGAATGGGTAAATCAATCATTTGCCCTTGGGGATCCGACATTAATCCTCTCATACCTACTAATTGATGTACCTGAGATGCATTTCCTCTGGCTCCCGAAAAAGACATTATATGGACTGGATTAAAAGGATCGGTCATCCGAAAATTAGGATTCATTTCTTGTCGCAAATATTCACTTGTGGCATACCAGATCTCGATCGATTGACGTAATTTTTCTACCGCGTGTACATTCCCATAATGATGGTGTTTTTCCAAAATAAAACTTTGTTGTTCAGCGTCTTGAACTAGCCATCTTTTAGAAGGTATTGTTAAAAGATCATCAATTCCTAATGAAATGGATGCGGCGGTAGCTTGTCGGAAACCCAGAGTCTTTACTTGATCCAGGATATGTGATGTATATCCTATTCCATAGTGATCAATAAATCGACTAATAAGTCGTTTCATGGCAGTTCCGTCTATCATTTTATTGTGAAAGACCTGAGTGGGCCGTTCTGCCATCAGTACCTCCATATTGCGCTGAGTAGAATTTGACAATGGGTTTGAGTCAGTGATTGTAAAACTTCCTTTTCTAGATCTTGATTCACGTAGAAATTCCGCAATTGCAATTATAGTCCTAGTTAACCCGGTGAGACTCGAATTCCCCCTGGTAGCATAGAATTACAACAGCCCTGCCAAAACCCCTGTATGGCTTCTTCTATTTCTCGATAAAGAGAAATATGACCGAGAGTGGTTCGAATATATATATAAAGAATTTCTTTTTTTATACTTCTTACTATTAGATAGTGTCCATAAATCTCATAATAGGTCCCCAAAGATTCATAGTGAATTTCGATGGGAGTTTCTCTTGCAGCAATAACGCGTTGATCTAGTCGCCACCGCAGCCACAAGGGACTACCTAAATTGATGCGTTTTTGCCGATAAGCTCCAATTGCATCATAGGCATTAGAAAAAAAAGGTTCTTTTTTTTTTGTATACTTATAGTTATTATCTTCATTTTGATAGTTTATACGATTACATGGATTATACCTATTTACACAAATACCCCGACGATTTCCACTCGTTAAGAAATAGAGTCCACTAAGCATATCTTGAGTTGGTGCAGAAATGGGATCTCCAATAGTTGGAGACAAAAGATTCATATGAGAAAACATAAGTAAACGTGCCTCTGCTTGAGCCTCCAAAGATAAAGGCACATGAAC
>JARVZY010006261.1:12500-22500 GCA_030686995.1 Artemisia argyi
AGTGCCGGTATAGACCGAAATTCCGTTATCATTCAATTCTGACTGGTAATAAATACCGGGACTTTGCAATATTTGATTGATTACAATTCTATAAATTCCATTTACTATAAACGCTCCCAGAGAAGTCATTAGAGGTATCTTTCCTATCAAAATTGTTTGTTCTTGGATATACCTACGCCTATCGTTTTTCCAAATGAGTCTAGCGGATACATATAATTCAGAAGAATATGTGAGTGATTCATACACAGCATCTCTTTCCTTTATCAGGGGTTCTACCAATTGATATCTTTCCAAAAATAATTCAAAGTCAATTTCTTGATTTGTATCTTCAATTTTAGGAAACTTAGAAAGTTCTTCTGTCAAACCCTGATCAATGAACCTACAAAATCCTTCAAATTGTATCTGATTAAATCCAGGTATTGTGGACATTGCGTCTATCCCGGATTATTTTGAAATTGTCAGTTATTTATATTCATCCATATCGAATTCTCTAAAAAAAAAAAAAAAAATACCATTTTTGCTGGCGCATTATCCATCAAAATCAAATCTAGCAATGATGGAATTTGGATTCTATGAATCTTTGACTGGAATCTATGAAATAGGTGGAATAAAAATTTATACTGAACTTGAATTAATTGTCATTTTTAAGAGATGCAACCGAAACAGAATTGATAAAACAGTCCTAGAAACCCAATTCTCCCACTTAGGCTTACAATGCTTTGGGATTGATAATATCAAAACTTATTAATTATATTATAATGTATAATAACGGCATAGATATTCTAATCTACTTCAATATTGAATACCAGAAAACTGTATGAATGTTGTATTTATTAACTTATATTATTATTAACGCGGGTATAGCTAATCTAGATCTCCGTCTTCTCTCTTCTTTTATTGCCCTCTTGTCCTGTCCTGTCGTGTCGTTAATTGACAGTATGACTTAGGGCTCAATATAATTTGAGCCGAACAAATCATAGTTTGGTAAACCACCTTGAATCTACTGCGGAGTGAAGGATCTTGGATCCAACGCATAACCCTTTGGGAATCAGAAAGATAAAGACGAGAAAGACCAATGAAATCAAGTTTCAAGATTGTATAGTTTAATGGTAAAGTTTGATTACCATTAATCCTCAGAATAGTTAACGAGTTTTTCCCTTTTATTTATATACTATGCATCACCTAAATCCTAAAGGCGGCTCCAGGCCTGAGTTATATTAAGTTAAGGTGGCCTTAGTTACCTATGGTATTTGTCTTATTACCTATTTCTAGTTGATTTATGAATGAAGGTGGCATAGGCCCCTATGGTCCAGTGGTTACGACCTCTCTCTTTCACGGAGAAAACGAGGGTTCAAGTCCCTCTGGGGGTATACCAAGACTAAAGACTATAGGAGTGGGATTTTCTATCAAGTGATCCGTATTTGTCAAGTCCTTCTATTAGTCTACTCAGAAGAGACTTTCTATTTTATATCAAATGTTATATTTGATTTCAAGTGATATGTATTTGTCAAGTCTACTTGGGAGACGAAAGGAAGTTGATTATGGAACGTCTAAAATGAATTAGGCGTTGGGTCGATGCCCGAGTGGTTAATGGGGACGGACTGTAAATTCGTTGGCAATATGTCTACGCTGGTTCAAATCCAGCTCGGCCCAACAATTCGCCAATCTACTATCAGATGGTATAACCCTCTTGTTCTTAAGAAATACCTGATACAAGACAAGAGAATAAAAAAAAGAATCTAAATTTTCTGCTAGATCTCTTCTTATTTCCCTGGGATTGTAGTTCAATAGGCTAGAGCACCGCCCTGTCAAGGCGGATGTTACGGGTTCGAGCCCCGTCAGTCCCGACGGATCCAATAAGTACATCAATTCGCCTCTCCATTTTCTGTGAAATGAAGGGACAGAGAGAATAATTGAATTCCGAAGGGGTTTCCCTCTATTTTTTTTTTTTCAGGATTCTCTCGAAGAAAGAACACACCCTAAAATAAAATGAAAATAACTAAAATAGTGAAGTTGACAGAATATTTCATCTTTTCGGCCGCGACTCGTCTTTCTCATACTTCTTTGTTTTGTCTTCCAAAGAAAAGAGGATCACTAAAATTTAAAACCTAATTCCTGTCTTTTTCCACTTCGCTTGTATTGTTTGTTGGTGGGGTTTTGTAGTTAATGGAAACGGACGGGTTAGATTATACTTCATTTGATGGTTCTAGAAGGAAGACCTAAGGTAGGTTATAGAAAAGAAAGAACAGAAAAGAAGGATAAATAAAGGAATTTTTGATTGGTCCGGGAATCCTATCTTGGATTCGGTATGGATAAAAGATCTTCATATGTTATATACTATTAATTCTCCACGACTAATTAATTTAATAGCTCAGATATTGTTATTCATGATATTGATCCGATTCAATATCATCGATAGGTAATGCATTCATTGAATTGACAGGTGAAAGATTTATCATCTCTATGGGATTAAATCCCGAGTTATTGTATTGTGAAATAAAAAAAAACGATGAGATTATGGAAGTAAATATTCTTGCATTTATTGCTACTGCACTGTTCATTTTAGTTCCTACTGCTTTTCTACTTATAATTTACGTAAAAACAGTAAGTCAAAATAATTAATTAATTACTTTAAATGAAACTCGACTTCTGAATTCTTTGAAGAAATCAAAAGAAAAGTATTCTATTTTTGCTGAAATCAAGGGGCTATAATCGGCGATATTCTATGAGATCCGAGAGTATGGTAAGTAAGAAATTGCTTTATTACTTACCATACTCTCTATTAGTGTTATAGTAGTGTATAAAGTTGTACTTGACTTTCTAATAAAAAGGGTATGCTATATTAGCTTCTATCTTCAATCTTCAATTCAATATATGTAGTTATTAATCCATATTTGGAATTGACGTAGGACCCAATCTTTTCTTTCATACATTTATATATATATATATATTTATATTCCAATGAATCTGAAAACTTCCAATGAATCTGAAATAATTGTTTTACTGTTATAGAATACATTTCTCCACTAGAATCTAATGGAATTTCGAAATGAAGATATTTTTATTTGAAAATTATTTCAATTTAAATAAAGAATGCGTTGCAGAACGATCTATAAAACAATTGATACCTTTTCATTTCTCAACTAAATTAGGAGTGCTTCTAAAGTCCACTTCTTCCCCATACTACGAGTGAAAGGGAAAAAGTAAAGACTACCATTAAAGCAGCCCAAGCGAGACTTACTATATCCATGTGAATTATGTCCCTTATCTCTATGATAGAATTATTCCATTATTGCTCACTAATAATAGTAGAATGAATGGTCCAGAGTCAAAAAGGGATTCTGGGCGAACACTATTGATGAATCAATCAAATAAATGGATTTTAAAAATTCCTATATGATTTATAATCCGTACCCTTTCCCGATTGTCTCTCTGAAGGAGTTGGGATATAGTATATTATACTCTTGACGAGGGGTAAAAATTGTTTTGGGCTTTTTTTTTTATTTTCTATAAAAGGTAAATTATCTATCCAATCTCAATCTAATAGTGATTGAATGCCTGAACACTCAGAGATTCTCGCGAGTCTATATATGTAGATTACAGTATAGAAAGTACTTTCCCAACTAGTAGTGGAATTCTCGGCCGGTTATCCAATGTAATTCAAGACCCAATCAATAGACATTACATTAGCAGTAGAAGAGAATCTGGAAGTCTTGCTTCGACCATTATAATCTTTCTTTGAATTTTAGATTCAAAGATTTCCAATCTTTTACAAAATCCCCAGAACATAAAAAAATAGCGGAACAGAACAAGAGATTTCGATTCGTTTGTTGATGAGGCGGCACCCGGATTTGAACTGGGGAAAAAGGATTTGCAGTCCCCCGCCTTACCACTCGGCCATGCCGCCAAAACGATACACAATAGGATAAAAATTTCCCTTTTTGAGTTGTATTAGTAAACTTGAGTTTATTGTACTTGCATCCCTTTTTAATCCTTTTTTCTAAATTTAGAAAAAATTAGAAAAGAAACCGTTTTTCCCCTTTTGATTGTATTTGATCTGCCCCTTCGATTGATTGTATAGTATCTCAAAACACACAAACTTCCACTCACTTTTATATTGAAAAATCAAATGTATATTTTCACTCAAAAAGCCTAAATTTATGGGAACCATTAACTATTTATTGACTGACAATTCGTGAATTATTCTTGGATTTGAATATCAATTTTGGTTTGCCTAATGACATAAGAATAAGCAAAAATTTTTTGATACATACTTAATTTATTTTTTTAATCAAAAATCCTTCTCAATTTCCATTATAACAAAAATTATAGGTATATGTAAACCCCAGAACGGATATTCTTATACAGATACCAAATTGGCTATTTATATTATAGTATGTTGCCTATAAATAAAGGGAATTCGTTGGAACAAAAAAAGGCCTGGCTGGGTATTGACCGGGCCAGGCCCAAAAGGCACTTCGAACAAAATAAAAGAAAGAAGGTGTTCTTTATTTATCTTTCTATTTGGATCTTTCGAGCATCTAAATTGAATTGCTAATTATATAATAACGATAAAGAATGTGAAAGAAATACTTTCTTTAATCCTTACTTGATGTGTAATGTAACATAGTAATTATCTTTTTCAATTGGGAGAGATGGCTGAGTGGACGAAAGCGGCGGATTGCTAATCCGTTGTACGAGTTATTCGTACCGAGGGTTCGAATCCCTCTCTTTCCGTTTCCGTTGATGAGTTTCCATTTTTTCTTTCAAATTTTGCAAACCCCTTTTTATTTTTTCCTTGTTAAATGTGTGGAATAGCTAAAAAAAATCTTAAGAAAATTATAAAATCAAGCAATAAAAACAAAAAAATTATTCTTCACGTCCAGGATTACGTCCTGGATCATTGGATAGGAATCCAAAGATGAAGAGAGAAACAAAGAATATTACTACTGTATAAACGAAAAGTTTGAGAGTAAGCATTACACAACCTCCAAGATCATTTTTTGAAAAAGAAAAACGAGAAAAGACAATAGATCCTCCATTTTTATATCACATATCCTATTTTGACACCAAGAAAAGAATTCTAGAAATAGAAAAGAATGTTCAGAAATTCAAATGAAGTTGAAATTTGTAATCAGAGTCTTTGATTACCACAAATCACTTTCATACCCAAATTAGATATTGTAAGGGACCCGAAGCTAATAAGGTATTTCGCCGTAAAAAGGATTAAAATCAGGAAATAGGGCGTCTCGTGGCTATCCGAGAATTTCAATGTTTGAATCGAAGGTTCATACTGTCAGACTTATTTGATCTTATCAATTGTTATAATTTTTCTCGAATAAATATGAATTTTCTAGGATAGTATTAAAGATCTTATCGAAAACTTACAGCAGCTTGCCAAACAAAGGCTAAAAGAAAAAAGAACAGGGGTATGACTGGCATAACATCTACGATTGGATTCAAAAAAGCATAGGCTTCGGGCAATTTGGCCAAGAAAAGACTACTCGGATAAAGGGCAGAATTAAGACAGATCAAACTAAAGATATTAAGCATAACAGACATTTTTTTCGTCGAGATAATTGCATTTTGATTGAGTTATTGATATAAGGAAAAATGAAGTAAAGTAAGGTAGACAAAAAATCCTTCTTTTTCCGCTCAATCAAAAATCCTCCGATTCTCAAAGGAGAATAGAAGAAATCATACTTTCATACAATATCTTAATTGAATTATATGTAATGATCAATAAATTCCATTGAATTAATTCTAGAGATACACATGCCAAAATCCTAGCACGAATCTATAATAGATTCTATAAAGAATAAAGATTTTCTATAGTTGGACTGGAATTGACGAACACTTAATACCAATATTATTCTTTAATAGTATAAGTATCCAATAAAAATAGAAATGGGGCGTAGCCAAGCGGTAAGGCAACGGGTTTTGGTCCCGCTATTCGGAGGTTCGAATCCTTCCGTCCCAGAGCATATCCATTGTATTCTAATACTTCTTTTTTGTTCAACAAGGTTCTGTTTCAAGGTTTGGATAGACTTTTTTTATTCTTCGCGGAATCATATCTGACTTTTTCACAAACCAAACTAAATCGAGTTCAAATGACATGCAAAAGTAACTGAACCCTTTTGTGACCCATAGAAAATGGGGCATAGATCACAGTTGGAAAAAGATTACTTAACCTCAGGTTAAAAAAATATGAAAATACATATAAAACGAGGAAGTGCTTAGCCTATAGGTATGTATGGTTATCCTATTTCAGTGACAATAGTGTTTCCATTTTTGTGAAAACTAAATTGCATCCCTAAAATATGAAAATTTAAATATTTAACAATGATATTTCTTTTTATTGTTCGATCTATTTAGCTTATTTGCTTTGCATCATTGACAATTCCATTTGAAAAGAAAGAGAGATCTTGCTTTTTTATGATAATAAAAAGGAGTAAAACTTGACTCAAAGAATGATGTAGAAGTAGAAAACTTTTTCAACTATCAAGATTTGTAATGATTCCTTCTAGGTTGGGAAGTTGAAAATGGTCAGTCTATCTTATTGAGTCACTTGAAGAGGCAGAGTCAAATAGAATTTATTTATTTATTTTATTTGTGCGATTTCTGTTAGTTATGTTATTTCTATATTTGGATTTCTTAATATTTCTGTTAGATATTTTTTTGAGATAGAGATTTATAGAAAAATGTTATATTCAGACAAAAAAAGACGGCATTTTGCTAAAATTTATTCAGAAAAATCTTTATTATCTGTGTAGATATTCTCTATTAAATATAAATAACTATGTCTCTGTACCGACTGAACCAATGACTATTCATGATTCCATAATTGAATCAATTCCATACTGGTTCCAAATTAGAGGAATGTTATGGTAAAACTTCGTTTAAAACGATGTGGTAGAAAGCAACGTGCGACTTGAAGGACATGATCCGGTGTGGATTCTTATTGTTACATCCACCATTTTATATAGGAATGAAGGTGCTCTTGGCTCGACGTCGTTTGTTCTATTCTACTAGAACCCTTCTTTTTTTATTGGGTTCTAATGTAAATAGTTCATGATGGAGCTCGAGTAGAAAGTATTTATTAATTTCTCAGGGGCAACGATCTAGGGTTAATGCCAATTAATAAATTGGAACAACTTCGTAAGTATATCTTCGATATAGAAATCGAAAGGATTCCATTCCAACAAATTTTCAAAATTGTTGGAACGGCTAAAACTTTTTCGATCGACAGTGTATCGCGCATGAATCAACCTCGGTATGATTCTTTGATAGAAAGAAATCCCAAAAGGGGTATGTTGCTACCATTTTGAAAGGATTAAGAAGCACCGAAGTAATGTCTAAACCCAATGATTTAAAACAAAAATAAAGGATCCCAGAACAAGGAAACACCACTTCAATTGTCTCACGGATCCGAATAAAGAATCCAAATAAATTTTAAACGAGACAAAAACGGTGGGTTAAAGACCACTCAATAAAAAAATATCTTAAAAATCTTTAATATATTTGAGAATTATTATTATTATATTATTGAACTTGAGTTATGAGTACAAATGATTTTTTTTCAGCAACGCAGCTAAATAAAAATGACTATGAGTTAAATTGAAATTTGAAATTATATTATAGAATAATTCATTTTACAGATTTTCTATTTATTCTAATTCTAATTTTATCCATAGACAAAACATCATTTTTTCTCGAGCCGTACGAGGAGAAAACTTCCTATACGGTTCTAGGGGGGGGGGGGTTCTTTTTCATCTACATCTATCCCGATGAGCCGTCTATCGAATCGTTGCAATTGATGTTCGATCCCGAAGAGAAGGAAGAGATCTTCAGAAAGTGGGTTTTTATGATCCGATCAAGAATCAAACTTATTTAAACGTTCCCGCTATTCTCTATTTCCTTGAAAAAGGTGCTCAACCTACAGGAACTGTTCAGGATATTTTAAAAAAGGCAGAGGTTTTGCCCTAATCAAATGAAATTCAATTAAATTAAGGAAATAAAAAATAAGGGTAGGATAATGATTTCTATATCATTTTGGATATCTTTTCTATACTATGTTTTTTTATTTCCTTCTTTTCTTCTTCTATTCGTATCTAGTTATCATTGTTTTTATAGAATCCTTTTTGATAGAATCTTTTTTGATAGAATCCTTTTCTAAGGAAACCCTTATTTGATTCATCCTCACAAAATAGAACTATTTTGGCATTACCTGCAATTGGATGGTTTTCATTCGACCTCTAATATCAAGTAAGAAACAAGGAATCGAAGTTCTTTATTCTATATGGATTCAATACACTCTTGATTGCATAAATACTTTTTCTACTTCTTCTTTGTTTATTCTCCATCTAAACTAAAATTTTTAGTATATATGTATATGCAGTGCCAATCCAACACAAGTCCCTTTTTTACTATTCTTTCAATTTAAGTTCTTGTTTTTTTTTTCCATCGTATTCCTTTCTTAACGTTTATATTGACAACATTGTATCGAACAAATATAATTCATCGTGATAAGCAGTTCTATTTATTTCCGTCCCATAGGTTTTCTTTTTTACCTGTTGATTCAAATGATGGGTTCGTTGGATTTGATACCCGGATTTTTGATTGAAAAAGTGTATAACATAGAAATAGGGGATGGTCTAGCATTTTTTACATTTCTTTATTTATTTTGATCGGGAATTTTTTTTCATCTAATTTAGTCATTTTTATGTTCCAAATAGATTAGAAATTTTTTTCTATTTTTTATTTCGTAGATTAATGCTTTGATTTAATAATTTTTTTTTATTCTGATTGTATCTACATACCCCTTTTTCTATTTGGGTTGCTAACTCAACGGTAGAGTACTCGGCTTTTAAGTGCGGCTAGGATCTTTTACACATTTAGATGAAGCGAGGGATTCGTCCATACCATCGGTAAAGTTTGGAAGACCACGACTGATCCTGAAAGGGAATGAATGGAAAAAATAGCATGTCGTATCAATTAAGAGTTTTGAGAATATTTTATTCTTTCCGGCTCGGTACAAAGCCTTCTTTAATTTATTGAAAGGTAGGAAACTAAAGTCAATTTCAAGTTGGGTCGAATTAATAAATGGATAGGGCCCCAAAGCTTCAATTCATTTCATTTTTTTTTAGGGAAAGAAAAAGCAACGAGCTTCCGTTCTTAATTTGAACGATTACCCGATCTAATTAGACGTTAAAAAAATATTAGTGCCCAATACGGGAAGGCTTTCTCCCAGGAATGTATTCCTGATTTTTTAATGAATCCTAAATATTATCATTCTCCATTTCATAATGGAAACGTATGTGTATAAGAAACAGTATATTGATAAAAAATTTCCAAAATCAAAAGAGCGATTAGGTTGAAAAAAGTAAAGGATTTCTAATCATCTTGTTATCCTATAATGAAAACGAACATAAATACTTAAATTTAAATGGAAAAAGAGAGGATAGAGAATCCGTTGATAAGTTTATCTGTATCCGAGGTATCTATTTGGTTTGTACTATAATACCTTGTTTTGACTGTATCGCACTATGTATCATTTATAATCCCAAAAATCCTCTACCTTTCATTTAAATAGAATTTCAAATGGAGAAATTCCAAAGCTATTTAGGGCTAGATAGATCTCAACAACACTCTTTCTTATATCCACTTATCTTTCAGGAGTATATTTATGTACTTGCTCATGATCATGGTTTAAATAGATCTATTTTGTTGGAAAATGTAGGTTATGACAATAAATTCAGCTTACTAATTGTGAAACGTTTAATCATTCGAATGTATCAACAGAATCATTTTATTCTTTCTGTTAATGATTCTAAACAATTGGGGCACAACAATAATTTTTATTCGCAAGTAATGTCAGAGGTTTCTTCAATTATTCTGGAAATTCCATTGTCTCTGCGATTAATATCTTCCCTAGAAAAGAAAAAGAAAGGGTTAGTTAAATTCGATAATTTACGATCAATTCATTCAATATTTTCTTTTT
>JARVZY010006263.1:0-26880 GCA_030686995.1 Artemisia argyi
AACGATTCAGCAAATAGCAACACATACACAGATAGATAATAGAGACTATAAGAAGACCTGTCCTGAAAATTAAGCAGCTTGTCACTTGTTTTATTGCTAGTTTTATATGAAGTGTATTGCAATCTGGTCTTTCTCGTTGGATCGCAGTATATCAATGAGTAAACTTTTAATGATCACTTATGTCTATCCTACTTATCTAAAGATGTTAGATTAAATAGGCAAGGGGCAGATATGGCAGTCCACGAGCTCAGCTAGACACAGAGGTTATCAAAGCAATAATATAAGTCACCAAAGACATCAACATATAAACTTTAATTAATGGGAAAGCAATATTAAGGGGAGTGTACGATGTTCCGTAGTCACATATCACAAGCCCATCAATCCTGATGAATTAAAGTGTACTATTACAATAAAACAAAACTACTTAATGAATTAAATACATGCAGGACCTTCTTACAGCTCTAATATCTTTGTTTGGAGTGTGTCTCGTGAAGCTTCTTCGACTGAATTCGTCTCCTTAGGGTTATGTTGTTCTACAAATTCGTAACAGTCTTGGGGTATTTATACTTTCTGTCTGAGGGTTAGATGTGGCGCATTGAGTAATGAGATGCGGCGCATTGACTTAACTTCACATGGGGTCCAAGATTAATATTTTCTGAAATATTCGTACACCGCCTTTAGATGCGGCATAACTTGATTCTTGTATGCGACGCATGTCCTTTAGCGTCTTGGATTATATCTGGTGAAGTCTTGATAGTGATATTCCGTATGTTAGAAATATGATGCGGCATATCTGGTGTAGAATAAGCTTGATCTTCTTCGTTGACCAAAGTTTCATATGTGGTGCATGTTAGAATTGTATGTGGCGCATTCTTCAAAGTCAGGCAATGGTCTTTGAATTCAACTAAGAATAATATTGTGGCATATCTGTTGAGAGAGATACAGCACATCTTCTGGGTTTCAGTAGACTTTTGACATCTTGCTGGTTTTGCTCCATATTTCATCCAAAATCGTTAAGTTTCACCAATTGCTTGTTTTTACCTGAGAATTACTAAAGTAAATAATTAAGTATCGATTCTCATAAATAATATAATAAAACAAGTCAAATAAATAGGATAAATGATAACAATAAAATGTACTTATTTGAGTTCATCAATATCTCATTGTTATCGTTCATGTTCAACCCGTTCTTAAAAATAAATTTGGATTTCCCTTACACTTATCTTTTTAAAAAATACCTTTATATGTAATCAAGACGAAGTTAAAAACAAACTAAAGTATTTTTACAAAATGTTTGATACATGAACAATAAGCAATAAAAAAACATACATACAGAAGTAAATAAAATCAAAGAAACAAACAAACAAACAAATAAAGATTGGGTTGCCTCCCAAGAAGTGCTTTTCTTTATTAACGAGTCTTGTATCTAGACTCAAAGTTACGCCCTACCCTATGAGAGTGAGATCCTTATCGAGGACATCTTTAGGATCAAATTTAGGTTTTAATTTCCTATTGGTATGCTTAGTACGGTATGACTTTTCAAACTTCTCTCCATCCGAATCATATAATGTCATCTTTATGTGCCATGATCCATCTCCTTCCTTAGGTGGTTTATTCCAATTCCACTTGCATTTATCACCTTCGCTTTTCCACCTATTTATTTCTAGGTTAATGGGTAAGACTCCTAGGAATTCAATCATCTTTCTAATAACTAGAGCATCTTCAAATGGGTTTAATTCTATGTCCCTAGCCAAGAGTTGTTCTACCGTGTGTGTCCGGTTCATGAATTCCTCTTCTAGGTAAAATGGGCATTGGGGTCCTATGAAGTCTCTATTAACCCAAGGTCCGTATCTAGATGGTCTCCTATCCAAATCTACCCAATGAGGTATTGGTTCCTTATTAGTATCGTAGGCATGTTTTTTAACATCATATACCGACCAAGTTTTGCCTTCTCCTACCGCTATTCTAGACTCCTTACAATCAATCATCGCACTTACGGTAGCTAAAAATCCTCTTCCTATCAACAAAGGGCATGTAGTGTCACTAACCATATCAAGGACATGGAAATCGGCTAAAATGGTTAATCTTCCTATGTGTACTAATACGTCCTTCACTACCCCAACCGGATATGCGACACTTCCATCCGCAAGACCTATGATTACTTCTGTTTCATCTAATTTTCCCGGACTAAGAGTGGTGTAAAGGGATAACAGAAGTAGATTTAGGCTTGACCCAAGATCGGCTAATGTGTCAAAAGCCTCAGAATTTCTGATCTTGCAGGGTAGAACAAATATGCTCGGATCATCTAATTTCCTAGGTAGCTTGTTTTGAACAAAGGCGATCCTGTTTTTACCCAACTTAAGTGTGTCCTCATATTTTTCTAAAAGGGCATTGTAGTAATGAGCTCAAGCTAAGACATCAATAACCAGATGTTCAATCCTTGAATTCATTGTCAAGGTTTTGAATTGGAGGCGTTTCAAGTACTTTGTTGACCGATTTTTTATTGGGAGTGCTCCCATATCTCGGGTTCTTGACCGTGTCACTTGGGAGTGCTCCCATTTCTTGGTCATTGAGAACTTTCAGCAAGGTGTCAATCTTATCTGTCATCTCGCATTGTTTTTGTTTGAATTCGGACTTAAACTTAGTCAAACGAGCTTCTAGAGATGCCATGAATTTGGACATCAATCCTTCAAAGTTATTGGTACTACCATAGTTGTTGGAAGGATTGTTGTAGAAAGTACAATTTGAGGATAAACCGTTTGATTGGAAATGATTAGGTGGATTGGAAGAATTGTTTTAATGAGTGTTTTGGTTTTGTTTCCACCTAAAGTTTGGGTGATTTTTCCAAGAAGGGTTATATGAATCACCGTAAGGGTTTGGATCAAGTTTGAAAGTGTACCACTTGTCCCCCATTCCGCCGGTACGCAAGGATGTGTAGTCTGTAAAAACTTGTTCGGGGAGTTCCATGTAATTACGAGTGTCGTGGGGACCACTACAATATTCACATGAAGAAGTGATTTTGTTCACTTGGCTTGAAGGTTTAGGAGCTTCGTAGGATTTCATGAGAAACTTGACTTGGTCTTCAAGTTCCATGATCCTACGGTCGGGAGTGCTTGAATTATTCGAAGGCAAAGATATTGCCATGACCGTTTTGTTCAAATCACAGGGATCATTCCAACTTTCGTTGTCATAGATAGCAAGATCTTCAATGAGTTCCCATGATTCTTCTGCACTTCGATCACATAGCTTACCACCGGCCGCTTAGTCAATGGTTCGCCTTGTGGGGAGATTGATATAGTCATAGAAGATTTGGACTTGGAGCCAAAGATCTATGCCGTGATAAGGGACTTTTTGAAGTAAGTCCTTGAAACGAGTCCATGCTTCATAAAGAGTGTTATCTTGACATTGTTGGAACATCAAGATGTCATTCTTTAACTTGGTGGTTCATCCCGGTGGGAAAGTTGAGCAAGGAAACGAGAAGTGAGATCATCCCAAGATGTGATGGATCCCGCGGGTAAACGCTCAAGCCATTGACTAGCTTGGTCACGTAGAGAGAATTGGAAGAGACGCGATCGGGTCGTCTCTCGAGTGCCAACATCAAGGTCTATGGAATCTACTATTTTAAGGAAATCCTTGAGATGTTGGTTTGGATCTTCGAAACGAAGTCCATGGAATGCACATCCGCTTTCCACCAACCGGATGGTGTCGGATCGCAAGGGAGATACATTGGCTCCTTGAGTGAGCTCAATGGTGTTTCGATCGTATAACACCCCGTAAAATCTTCCTACGATTAACACGTTACCATAACATAGATTAACCATTTTTACCGTAACAATTTTTTTATATATACTTTGTCAATTACAACGTTATTCACTCTTACCTTAAAACGACATTTACACCTAAACCATAATAACCTAGATATCATACACAACTTAAAACATTGATACTTAATAAGTATACGTTTCAATAATTAACAAATACAATTTAAATAAATCCCGAGCCTACTAAAAT
The DNA here is from genome assembly GCA_030686995.1 of Artemisia argyi. NCBI lineage: Eukaryota > Viridiplantae > Streptophyta > Magnoliopsida > Asterales > Asteraceae > Artemisia > Artemisia argyi. The sequence continues at coordinate 4,012 of JARVZY010006263.1, forward strand.
TCCCATGTGTACTCGCTAATAATATTGGACCTCTAAGAACCATGAACGACAATTATTATCGACTTTCAAATATAATTATGATACTAGAATATTGATCAAGTTAAGACACCTCACACATTTCATCTCAATTTGACACAAATAATAACTTTGTTCCAATGACATTTCGTATAAATTCTAATAAACCACTAACTTTCTGTAACGAATTTAAATCCTAATTTTAAGGCCCTTCTGTTCCGAACCAGGAAAAGTGTAAAACACGAAAGTTGTCCGAAATAATGTTTTACGTCTAGACATGCGAGCTTTTTAAACCAAAAACGCATTTCCAGGCTGTTATCTAAGGAATATGAACCTGACCCAAGTAAACCTACCCCAAGTGTAACCTAAGTAACCCATGTTACTTCCTTACACACATGAACAATCTTATACATTTAAATGGCAGCTCACTCATCCTCCCTCACTCGTTCAATGTCCCAGAAACAACCCAAACCAAACTAGAAAGATCACATACGAATGTCAGGAATAACCTTACACATGCTTGATCTCGATTGGTCATGGATGGAGGTCACATACAAATGGCAGCTCTCATTCACTCCTTTGCCCTCCCTCGCTTGATACTACCCTAGATATAACCTAGGAGGAACCATGTGCATGTCTTACACCACCTCTCTGCTCCATATCACCACCAACTCGTGTATATGAAGGTTACATGCATCGAACCAGATTCACACACAACATGAAACACAAACAACTCCTTCCCTTTTTGCTACTGCCTCGAATACAACCTAATAGGACCCATATGCAACTTTACACCATCACTTTTCCACATCTCAACTAAACCAAACTTGAACATGAAAGATTACTCTTGTGTTCCTGTCGTGAAAGGAAGAAGAAAGAACCATGCAACATATTTCCTTTTCATACGTACCACATACAAACAACATAACTTGTTTACTTCTTTGCTACTGCCCACAAGGAGGGGAAAGGAGGAAACAAACATATAAGAGCCATGCAAATTATTGCATTTCATGCGTACCTAATTACAACACACCAACAAAACTCACTTACTCACCCTCTAGTATACACTGTCGAGAAGAAAGAAAGGAGAAGCAAAGCAGCTAGGTGTTTTCACAAAGTTCCCAGGATTTCCTTTTATATAGTTTCATCACAAGCTTGGAACCTTGAGCGTTGAACCTCTTCTCGTACCCATTCACACCTACGATACGAGTTTCCTCATCACCATTCTTGGTGTTGTAAGTCTCCATCTTATTGCACATTCTCATATTATGATTTCATGTGAACCATATCTAGTTTGCATGTTCCATCGTTAATCATTTTTCACAGAAAATGTGGCATCCTATTTTTATTTTTTTTGCGTGGCTATGTATAAGGTGGCACAATAAATAACTAGTAATATAATGTATCATTATACATAAAGTTCTTGTATGACCATAACTGAGAAACATGAATATAAACAACACTTAAGTTTTGGCTCACATAGCTAAGTGCTTATCAACTTAAAAACCACCATATAATACTCGACTATAAAGAAATTCAGTAAACTTTTGGTCACATTTAGAAATATGAGTTGAGTAAACTCAAAGGGGTCGAGACATATTTTAAACTTATCTGAGCTCTCGTGTGTAAACATTGCACTTTTCAAAGACTAAGTATCTTATGTATTTATGGCATGGTGAACTGAAATGGAAGAAATGAACATGCAACATACTAGGAAAGATTTAACCAAATCTAACACAATTCGAAATACTATATAAACGAAACGTGTGGTAATAAAACACAATAAGTAGAATTGCTCAGTTGGGTAGGCACATGGTTGCTGAGCAAGATGTCTTGAGTTCGAGCCTAGGCAAAGCCATTTTTTTTTTTTTTTTACTTTTATTTGATATTCTTACAACTTTTGCCCTATGACAGTTTCAGCCCTCAACATTTGATAACTTGACAACTTACTTAAAAACTTTAATAAGTTTTATAACATATATTAATATTTACGTTCATAACCCCAAACTTTGAACCACTTATCATTTTCTTAAAAACTTTTATAAGATTGTAAACGTATTTATTTTGGATTAAATACGAGAATCATGTAACTACTAAAAGAGTCACCTTGGTATAACTTAAGGGTTTACATAGAAACTTAATTACGTTTGACAAATTAATATTTTACAACTATATCATAGTAACATATAACGAGACCTACATTTTTAGACGATAATGAAGTAATAATTATGAATAACTATATATTTCAGAATATATATAATTTATAACGTAAAATATATAACTTGACGTTATTATCGATTAACTTGAACACACGTTAAGAAATGGTTATTTCTACAATAAAACTCATTGATTCACTTAACTAAGAGTAACGTACAATTTCTATAACCTATCATTCACCAATACATAATATAAATTCATGACGAAGAATATAAAATAATAAACGATACTTATGCATAAAGACAAGTTATATAGTATATAACTTGCTCTTGAACTATTAAAGCGTTTTGCCACGCAAGCCACCTCTGCCACAAGTCACTTTTGTCATCAAACACTATTCAAATCACGATTCTCGATAAGTCGAACTTATCTCGGACTTCCATATCATTCAGGTTATCTCTTTGAAGTCATTTCCATTCTACCTCTGACATTACGTTATCTATGCCTATCATAACTCTCAGGTGAGTCATAGCCCCTACTCTTACTTGTTTTACAATGATTTATAAACGTTTTTGGGGGAGATACATGCTTAACTACTGCTTTCACTTTTACAAGTATTCATTAATTAAATACATGACTGTATTTCATATAAACTTTACTGGTTTACACACTTTATTATCTCATAAGGAAATACCTGCTATAGACATGATTACAAGCGATTTTTCCAACGATATGCTATATTTGATCTCTATTGCCTAAGTACCTATTACCGAAAGTCCCTCGATCATGCGCCTTAATCACTTGTAGGGTGAACGTAAATAATTGTGAATAGATCTATTAGGGATTGACAATCCCCATTTGGTCGCTAGAGGAAAGCCACCAAATGCACTTTATTTGATTTCATAGGTTACTGGTAAATACCTATCTTGAGGGCCACTGTTTTACATCATTATTATGGATAATTTTGATGCCTGTTAATCGTTGAGTGTCATGAGCTTAGGGCAAGAGAACGGTAATAATATAGCACTACAATGACTGATGTTAAGGGCGTACAATGCTGTAGCCCACTGTTTTATTTAAACTACGAGATTGTGCTCACTATATAGCAGGAAAAACTATTAATAATTGGCAAACGAACTACTATTTTGGTGTTGACCCGATTAGGTCAAACAAACTACTATTTTGGTGTTGGCCCGGTGAAGGGCAAACCAACGGATTGATTTGTATTGAATTAATAAGGAAACCACTCATTTTTCTAATTAACGATTTAAACTATAAACTCTATGAACTCACCAACCATTGTGTTGACACTTTTAGCATGTGTTTATCTCAGGTAACTAAACAAGAAGGAACTTGAAGGCACGGAGTGGGCTTGTAACCCGGCATGGGCTTAAATAAACATTTTGACATATTTCAAATAAACTTGTTGTTTAAATTATGAAACATCTTGATGTCTTGAATATTTGGTATTTTGAATGAATTAAACTTTAAAGCGTCACTTTTGTGTCGTTTTCTATGATTGTGACAAAGATCCTCGAAGTAACACCCAAAAAGTCTTCCGCTGACATTTTAAGTCTTCCGCTGACATCTTAAGTCTTCCGCTGACGTGATGATTTTGGGGGTGTTACAGATTGGCATCAGAGCTACAGTTATAGAGAACCAAGTGTTTTGAACCTTGGACTATAACTACACTTTTAAAACGGACCACTTTTACAAAATACCGCCTTATGCCCTCCGTGCCTACGCGTTTCCAACATCTGGTAGAGACATTACTTTTACATGATTTCGTATATATGTTAACATGTTATGATTATGCTAATAACTTATATTTACTAATCGGGATTATTACAAATACCGTGTCTTCATATTTCCATCCGCCTGACGATTATATGACTTTTAGATAGTTTATGCTATAACTACACTCTAGTATATTAATATATATATATATATATATATATATATATATATATATATATATATATATATATATACTCCCCCAACTATTTTGAGTTCAATACCAATCCTCCTTAATTATCTCGCTCTCATCTTTATAGATGCATATGACATACTCTTCTCGTACTCTCGGAAAAATCTGCGCATTACCTTGTCGATCAGTATGGGTGTTGAGTCAGAAATTCTTAAGTAGGATGATTTACAATGTCTTTATTTGAATGGATTGGGACGCCTTTTTATTGAAATAAAGAAATTGTAAACCGCCGAACCATAAGTTTATACTTCGTTATTTACATCGTTTGGGACGCTTCTCTATGTAAATAACGAATTGTAAATAAGTGGGCTTAATTGTATCTGAAATGGCATGCGTATGAAATCAAGGATCACTAAAGTTCATAAAACACTAAAACTTCAGCCAAAGACTCACAATTTTCTTCTACGTATGCCTAATTCTAAGGCATTACGGCACAACCACATTTCTTCAATCATGTACTTACTTTTACATCCTGGCGATTTATGAAACCTTTTCATGGCATTGTATGTGATTACAATGGTCTCTCTTACTTCTCCGGCACTATGAGTGATATAGTGATCTCCGAACCTTTCACAACTTTACCTAAAATCCGTCAAAATCTATAAATTTCTCTAATAAAAATACAAAATATGGAATTGCTAAGGAACAAACAGATTCATCATCTACAGAAGCTTAGAACCAAATACCGTGTTGTCACTTAAAACTATATTTAACAAGTTTTCTCTTTACAAAAGCTGAAGATCAACAACTTTCTCTTCATTCAACAAGTCTCCACTTGAAAATTCTTATTATTAAAAATCTGTTAACAACCAACTAGTTTAACGGGTAGGTTACCCCACATATTTTAACTTTCACGAAACAAGATATTGTGCACCAGGTTTATTTTCAAAACATGTTAAAATAAAAATCTTCATTCAAAATGGAATTGTTTCTTAAGTCAAGATTAATCAAAAGAAATTGAACATAAGACAATGTAAGTAGTTAGAACTACTCAACAATTATAACTATGAGAACTGCTATCATCAAAGAAGAAGCTAATGTAGTAGTAGATACGTTAAGCTGGAAAGAAAAATTAAAAAGAAGAAGCTAATGTAGTAGTAGATACGTTAAGCTCGAAAGGAAAATTAAAACCGCTCAGGGATTAGATCGTTAGGAATGACTATTTGTTCACCCTTCCCACTCACCTTTACAGCTACCTTATCTTAGAATCCCGGGACGGGATTCCGTTTAACGGGTAGGTAATATAACACCCCGTAAAATCTTCCTACGATTAACACGTTACCATAACATAGATTAACCATTTTTACCGTAACAATTTTTTTTATATATACTTTGTCAATTACAACGTTATTCACTCTTACCTTAAAACGACATTTACACCTAAACCATAATAACCTAGATATCATACACAACTTAAAACATTGATACTTAATAAGTATACGTTTCAATAATTAACAAATACAATTTAAATAAATCCCGAGCCTACTAAAATTCCCATGTGTACTTGCTAATAATATTGGACCTCTAAGAACCATGAACGACAATTATTATCGACTTTCAAATATAATTATGATACTAGAATATTGATCAAGTTAAGACACCTCACACATTTCATCTCAATTTGACACAAATAATAACTTTGTTCCAATGACATTTCGTATAAATTCTAATAAACCACTAACTTTCTGTAACGAATTTAAATCCTAATTTTAAGGCCCTTCTGGTCCGAACCAGGAAAAGTGTAAAACACGAAAGTTGTCCGAAATAATGTTTTACGTCTAGAGACGCGAGCTTTTTAAACCAAAAACGCATTTCCAGGCTGTTATCTAAGGAATATGAACCTGACCCAAGTAAACCTACCCCAAGTGTAACCTAAGTAACCCATGTTACTTCCTTACACACATGAACAATCTTATACATTTAAATGGCAGCTCACTCATCCTCCCTCACTCGTTCAATGTCCCAGAAACAACCCAAACCAAACTAGAAAGATCACATACGAATGTCAGGAATAACCTTACACATGCTTGATCTCGATTGGTCATGGATGGAGGTCACATACAAATGGCAGCTCTCATTCACTCCTTTGCCCTCCCTCGCTTGATACTACCCTAGATATAACCTAGGAGGAACCATGTGCATGTCTTACACCACCTCTCTGCTCCATATCACCACCAACTCGTGTATATGAAGGTTACATGCATCGAACCAGATTCACACACAACATGAAACACAAACAACTCCTTCCCTTTTTGCTACTGCCTCGAATACAACCTAATAGGACCCATATGCAACTTTACACCATCACTTTTCCACATCTCAACTAAACCAAACTTGAACATGAAAGATTACTCTTGTGTTCCTGTCGTGAAAGGAAGAAGAAAGAACCATGCAACATATTTCCTTTTCATGCGTACCACATACAAACAACATAACTTGTTTACTTCTTTGCTACTGCCCACAAGGAGGGGAAAGGAGGAAACAAACATATAAGAGCCATGCAAATTATTGCATTTCATGCGTACCTAATTACAACACACCAACAAAACTCACTTACTCACCCTCTAGTATACACTGTCGAGAAGAAAGAAAGGAGAAGCAAAGCAGCTAGGTGTTTTCACAAAGTTCCCAGGATTTCCTTTTATATAGTTTCATCACAAGCTTGGAACCTTGAGCGTTGAACCTCTTCTCGTACCCATTCACACCTACGATACGAGTTTCCTCACCACCATTCTTGGTGTTGTAAGTCTCCATCTTATTGCACATTCTCATATTATGATTTCATGTGAACCATATCTAGTTTGCATGTTCCATCGTTAATCATTTTTCACAGAAAATGTGGCATCCTATTTTTATTTTTTTTTGCGTGGCTATGTATAAGGTGGCACAATAAATAACTAGTAATATAATGTATCATTATACATAAAGTTCTTGTATGACCATAACTGAGAAACATGAATATAAACAACACTTAAGTTTTGGCTCACATAGCTAAGTGCTTATCAACTTAAAAACCACCATATAATACTCGACTATAAAGAAATTCAGTAAACTTTTGGTCACATTTAGAAATATGAGTTGAGTAAACTCAAAGGGGTCGAGACATATTTTAAACTTATCTGAGCTCTCGTGTGTAAACATTGCACTTTTCAAAGACTAAGTATCTTATGTATTTATGGCATGGTGAACTGAAATGGAAGAAATGAACATGCAACATACTAGGAAAGATTTAACCAAATTTAACACAATTCGAAATACTATATAAACGAAACGTGTGGTAATAAAACACAATAAGTAGAATTGCTCAGTTGGGTAGGCACATGGTTGCTGAGCAAGATGTCTTGAGTTCGAGCCTAGGCAAAGCCATTTTTTTTTTTTTTTACTTTTATTTGATATTCTTACAACTTTTGCCCTATGACAGTTTCAGCCCTCAACATTTGATAACTTGACAACTTACTTAAAAACTTTAATAAGTTTTATAACATATATTAATATTTACGTTCATAACCCCAAACTTTGAACCACTTATCATTTTCTTAAAAACTTTTATAAGATTGTAAACGTATTTATTTTGGATTAAATACGAGAATCATGTAACTACTAAAAGAGTCACCTTGGTATAACTTAAGGGTTTACATAGAAACTTAATTACGTTTGACAAATTAATATTTTACAACTATATCATAGTAACATATAACGAGACCTACATTTTTAGACGATAATGAAGTAATAATTATGAATAACTATATATTTCAGAATATATATAATTTATAACGTAAAATATATAACTTGACGTTATTATCGATTAACTTGAACACACGTTAAGAAATGGTTATTTCTACAATAAAACTCATTGATTCACTTAACTAAGAGTAACGTACAATTTCTATAACCTATCATTCACCAATACATAATATAAATTCATGGCGAAGAATATAAAATAATAAACGATACTTATGCATAAAGACAAGTTATATAGTATATAACTTGCTCTTGAACTATTAAAGCGTTTTGCCACGCAAGCCACCTCTGCCACAAGTCACTTTTGTCATCAAACACTATTCAAATCACGATTCTCGATAAGTCGAACTTATCTCGGACTTCCATATCATTCAGGTTATCTCTTTGAAGTCATTTTCATTCTACCTCTGACATTACGTTATCTATGCCTATCATAACTCTCAGGTGAGTCATAGCCCCTACTCTTACTTGTTTTACAATGATTTATAAACGTTTTTGGGGGAGATACATGCTTAACTACTGCTTTCACTTTTACAAGTATTCATTAATTAAATACATGACTGTATTTCATATAAACTTTACTGGTTTACACACTTTATTATCTCATAAGGAAATACCTGCTATAGACATGATTACAAGCGATTTTTCCAACGATATGCTATATTTGATCTCTATTGCCTAAGTACCTATTACCGAAAGTCCCTCGATCATGCGCCTTAATCACTTGTAGGGTGAACGTAAATAATTGTGAATAGATCTATTAGGGATTGACAATCCCCATTTGGTCGCTAGAGGAAAGCCACCAAATGCACTTTATTTGATTTCATAGGTTACTGGTAAATACCTATCTTGAGGGCCACTGTTTTACATCATTATTATGGATAATTTTGATGCCTGTTAATCGTTGAGTGTCATGAGCTTAGGGCAAGAGAACGGTAATAATATAGCACTACAATGACTGATGTTAAGGGCGTACAATGCTGTAGCCCACTGTTTTATTTAAACTACGAGATTGTGCTCACTATATAGCAGGAAAAACTATTAATAATTGGCAAACGAACTACTATTTTGGTGTTGACCCGATTAGGTCAAACAAACTACTATTTTGGTGTTGGCCCGGTGAAGGGCAAACCAACGGATTGATTTGTATTGAATTAATAAGGAAACCACTCATTTTTCTAATTAACGATTTAAACTATAAACTCTATGAACTCACCAACCATTGTGTTGACACTTTTAGCATGTGTTTATCTCAGGTAACTAAACAAGAAGGAACTTGAAGGCACGGAGTGGGCTTGTAACCCGGCATGGGCTTAAATAAACATTTTGACATATTTCAAATAAACTTGTTGTTTAAATTATGAAACATCTTGATGTCTTGAATATTTGGTATTTTGAATGAATTAAACTTTAAAGCGTCACTTTTGTGTCGTTTTCTATGATTGTGACAAAGATCCTCGAAGTAACACCCAAAAAGTCTTCCGCTGACATTTTAAGTCTTCCGCTGACATCTTAAGTCTTCCGCTGACGTGATGATTTTGGGGGTGTTACAGATCGCCTTGCTGGCTAGGTCGGGAGTATTCTCCTAAAGTGTGGGCTCTAGGAGGTTGGTTTGGTTGTGGTGGTTTTTGTTGTGGTAGGTTGATGGGATCAAAGATATTACCACCTTCAATGATGGCGGATGGTAATGGTTATGAACAAAGAAACGGAGAAATGAGATAGACAAAAGAAGACCTATAAATTAAAAATAAAAATCTCACTAGAAAGGAATCTAGTGAGTAGACCAAATAAAGATAAAATTCAACCTAAACAATAACTATTCCCCGATAGTGGCACCAAAAACTTTGATGTGTTGGATTGTAGTCTACACAAAAGTTTTACTTCTCAAGGGATCTTGAGAAGCTTACAATCCCTACCAGACAGTGTACTTGACCGATGTAGTATAGTGAAGTGGCAAGTACCGGGGGATTGATCGTTCCCCACAAGGAATAGTGTTCGCTAGGATTGAAATTGATCTAACTAGGTGTAGGGATGAGAGATGATTCTTTTTGTATTTTTATATTTTATGGAAAGCAAATAAAATCTCAGGTATTTGGAAGAGTGGGGGGAATTAGTTGCTAGTCAACTAACCCAATTAACTAATTAAACAAATAAAATAAAATAAACAAGAAAATAAAATGTTGAGAGACTTCTAATATGAGAAAAATGTGTTTACTTAGATTTCACTACTACCTAGTTATCTTTTATTGATTAATTGGTTTGTCACAATTGCATAGGTAAAGGGTTACATTCCTTAATACCATTCGTGGGGCCATGTACGATCTTCCTCAACTCTATAAGCTTCTATCTCTTCCTATGACGACACTTCTAGTATCCTATCATGGCCTAATTAATAGTTATTTATGCATTAAATACAACCAATAAAACCGTAGTACACATCCGATTACAATTCTTAAGACGTTCAAGCAAGTTACCGTATAGGAGATTAACCAGTTTTCTTAAGCCTAACGCTAAAATCAATCACCCACAACAATCAATGACAAACCAACAACCTATAATAAATAACTAGGTTTCATTAGATCTAAGCAAACACAAACAAACTTAAGCTAACATGTTAAAGAAAAGAAAAGCATACGATATAATCAAACAACACATAGACATATTGAATGATTAAAGGATAAGTTATCTTCAATTGAACATAGAAGAAAATAGGGTTTGAAACCCCAAAATAGCTGCAAAAGTCGACTAGGGTTCGTACCCTAAAGTTCTCTACCAAAAAGTCCTCTCTATTGAATGAAAACTTGAAAACTATATATAGATTTACATGGGTGATGGCGTCACCTTTTGATGGATGACACCATCATCTCGCCGTGGCTAGGGTTTCTTGTCGTCCAATCCAACTTCTTGACGCCGTCTCTCTTTATGTCTTCTAGGCCATCACGCTTTAGCATGATACGTGATGGCCTACCCCTGGTAGAACGTGACGCCGTCATATGTTAAGTCATGATTTCTCTTCTATTTCCACTTCTTGTCAAATAAGCTGACGCCATCTCCTTGAACTCCTGACGCCATCAGGTGCAAATTCCAGCATGGATTCTTGACTTTGTCGTTTTCTTCACTTTATGCTCCAAAAACATCTAAAATGCTTCCTTTTCCATAATTCTCTTCAAAAGTACCTAAAATGACAAAAGAAACGATTTAAGGTAATAATTGATCATATTATCACGACTTAGGGTTTAAATGACCACTTAAAAGCATAACAAATTTCGCCTCATCAATTGGAAACATGGATTGAGGAATGAGAGGGAAGAACAAAAAAACAAGATTTATGAAGAGGAGGAATGTCACAAATTACCTAATAGTGCTCAAGTGAAGCTTGAGAAGAACAAGTTTGTTGTGATTTAGATGTGAGAGGAAAAAGAAAAAGACGTCGAATATGAATTCACTGAGGTGCCCAATGTCATTGCTTCTTATGGAAGCTCCATCACCATCGACCCTAAAAAGCCCAACTCCAAAACAGGAAGGGAGAAGAAACATAAGGTTCAGCAGACGAGCCAGGGGCAGGGCAAATGAGAGATACTTTAAGCGATATATATGTTTGGGTCATTATGCTTGCTATATGAAATATCACTACTTTGTGCATCAGAATGGTTAAATGCACATTAGAATATTAAGTATGTGTTATTATTATTATTATTATTATTATTATTATTATTATTATTATTATTATTATTATTATTATTATTATTATTATTATTATTATTATTATTATTATTATAACATCACTTCATTAGAAAATCATATGATTTACAAGAAATTAGAGGGGAGCCGAGAAACAAGTTGGGCCCCCACTCCTTTAGCAATAGCAAAGCCAATCCTACTAAACATATGATCAGCGGCACGTGCTCCAATGTCCTGAGTCAACGAGAATCTACGGACGCGTTTTAGTAATGTCACTACATCCTTCTCAAGTTCTCCCAAGGAAGAGAATGAGAAGGGGAGAAACCCATAACCAATGTCCGCGCATTTAGTCTCATACTTGGCCCGTTTGCGTTGTGCAGCTTCAACAACCGCGCGCCCAGGTACAAAATCAGCCATGTTGGTCTGCGTCAAGGGAGAAGCCCCTGTCAAATCAACACATGTGTCCCGCCCATCATCCCAAGAATAGAGTAACACATCAGCTGGGCGTAAGGTCTTGTCCCTGTCTCCACATAACCCGATGTCAACCTCTTTACGAGCCGAGATCCCCGACCGAGAACATATGTTAATAAGGGTATCACGTACTATATTATGTCGATGTTTAATCCCGATGATACCAGCACATGAACCCGCATGATATCCATAAGTGTCCCCCGCAAATACCTTGGAACAAGTTGAGCATGGCATTTGAGTAGAGAATAGGGGAATACCCAGCCGATAGCATAACACACATCGGTAAGTTCTGGCATTCATGGTCTGTCCCAACCCAGAAATCGGGATCACCCCAAGCCAGTCTGAAGTGTGGTCCTCATTTTGAGATCTCCATAAAGCCATTTGTCTAGTAGATAAGCAAAAGGTGGATTCGGCCATTTTGGCAACACGTGTGAAATATACGTCTGCCAGTTTCTTCATGAGTTTGGGGGCAGCGATCTCACTTGAGCTGCCTTAAAGGTCAGCTTCCATTTTCGCATTAAAAGCATGCAGGGCCCCATCGAAGGAAGAACCAGAAGTTACGATGCCAGAATGTCGGAGGAGCCTAGTCTACAAGCTAGTAGATTGGAGTCTAGATGCAAGGAAAGCATAGTTTAATACGTCACCCGCAGCATATACACCAAGTTCGAAAGGTAGAGTGGCTAGTCTCCATTGCCACTCACCAAAACCAGGTCCAGAGGCAGTGACAATACACTCTAGAAAAGAATGAAGTGCCGCATCAAAGGCAATCTGAGCCCTCTCAAAGACCTTATGGGGACACGTGCGCATAGAAAAATATAACTTGGAAATTCCAGCACATGCCCGGAGGAGTAGCAACTCACATTGAGGGTCATTAAGCTTGGCAACAGCATCCATAAGCTCAATGGTTTTAGCAACCATCTCCATAACAAGCTCACTGCTAAACACAAGGTCTACATTAGCAGGTCCCCCCAACAATTTAACACCGTGTAAAGGCCGGGCAATATTAGGCGGGAAAACGCCTGCAAGCCTGCTTCAGGGATCCTCCCTTGGCCAAAAAACCTCGTTTTTTCGACATTAAGATGCAACCCATAATGAGGTCCATCCAGCATAATCAGCTCCAAAACCTTTCCAACTGTCAGAGTATCGCCAATGATCGTGCCATCATCTAAATACCATGCATGAAGGGGAAGACTAAAGGAGTCTCTGATCTTGCAAACCAATGGGTACAGCACTAGTGCAAAGAAAAGAGGTCCAAGTGGATCACCTTGTTGTACTCCTTGGTGTGACCATAAAGTGTGTTCACCATAATATAATCTAGCTGGGCTGGAATAACAAAATTCAACCCAACGGGAAATGACAGGGCAACGCAGGCGAACCTCTTGCAACATGACCTCCCGGTCAACCAAGTTGAAAGCATTTTTGAAATCCACCAGTAGCATCGAAAGGCCTTCCTCGCCACCGCGGTCTTCAATAAACCTATTCACAGCATGGAGAATAGCCTTCCCTCCTCAAAGTACTCCGACGCCAAATTGGAGATCATTCAAATAGCCGTCTAAGGAGTGGCCAATCATAGAAGCACCAACCTTAGAGACTAAACGTCGCCAAACAGTCCCCACAGCAATGGGGCGGATACCCCCTCCAGGTTTGATCAGCAGTGTGAGGGGGCGCTAGCAATGAACTCACCTAACGCCCTAGGACATTTACCACCAAGAAAAAGATTAACCACCTGGGAGATAGAATCGATTAACTCATCTGAAATGGCCACAGCCGCACCACTAAAGCAATCCAAAAGGCGTTGGGCACGTAATCCGTCTCGACCACAAGAGGTACCATGGGGAAAACTCTTGATCATATCAAGAACCACAGCAGTAGGTGCAACGAGGCTATGGTGATCAATCGGTATATCCGGCAAAGAAGGAGCAGACTTGAAGGGGTGCTTAGCCTTAAGGTCCTCAAGGGTGGTATCATTATAAGGAGCAACACCTGAAGAAGAAAGAACTCTGACAGCCGCAGTATAATGGCCATCACAAACCTTCCTCTTACATTGTTTGACATTACGCTCCCCCACGTCCAAGTTGTTGTCATCAATATTAGACCATGCAGGGGAGGGCTCCGCTAAAACCTCTTTAACAAGCTGTAACCCACCACCAGGCATACATTAGGAGCTAATGGCATTAGCGATATATTCTTCCTTGCATTGGCGTTTAAAGGCCGATCTACACTCCATGTTACTCCTTGGGCAAAAGGTTTTTAGGAGACAAAGAGGCATGACTAATAGACTGACCCAACAAGAAATATCCTCAGGTGTGCAGATCACCTTATCAAGGACTCCTTTCAGTACGCGGGTGAATCCCAAACGACACTTTGGAGGGATAGATTTGACAGTATGCAACCCCTTGGAAAGCAAGGTGTCAAGCAATTGTAAATCAAAACCAAACTGCTTCTCCAAAGTCGAACCCTTGTCAAGAGTAAGCTGAATAGAAGAAGGAACTGGTGGCTTGGCGAGATCAAACAACACGAACCTAACAACACCATTACCACAGTCAGGGGGCGACACACAATCAGATCCATGTCGGCATTTAGAACGAAGGGTATGTGTCTTAAAACACACCCCGCATAACCAAATACCCATACGCTTCAAGGTGACCTCAGCCGCTTCAAAAATAACAAGATTAGTAGCCAGGGAATGTTTAGTGGTAGGTAAAGCATCCTTATTGAAATGACGGTCACGTAGGTGAGCGAGCAGCGAGGTTTTGGTGAGCCCATTTCCACTTCCATCTTGACAACCGCTTAAACCCGCAAAAGGACAATGAAATCGCGTGATTGCCATAACGCAAGTCAAACCACAAAAACACTTGAGCCAAGACACAGGTCAAACCACTAGACAAAACGCAAGGTATAAGGCCCAACTGCTACACTGTAAGGGTCCGTTTAGGCGAACTTCAACAAGGCCCAAAAGGAGCCCAGCAAACCCAAAACTAATAACAAACCACAACGTCTCTTGTAAATATATATATATATATATATATATATATATATATATATATATATATATATATATATATATATATAAACAAAACACTACCAATTGTGGGATCCACAAACAACAACTGCCACAAACAAAACCAAAAGCCACCACTGCAAATTGCTAAGTCCTGTCCAAGGTGGGGCCTACAAGACAACCCGCCAACCAACCTTCCTGTCCAAGGTGAGGACCACCCAGCCAACTCGCTATCAGAACTCACCCAACCAACTCGCTATCACAAGCCACCCAACCAAATCAACTCGCTACCATGAGCCAACCAAATCAACACGCTACCACTGGCTATAATTCCACAAACAAGACAATCGACAGGAAGGAAATGGGCAGCTCGCTTTACCAAAAACAAAGATGCTTCTTCCCCACTGTTTTAAATCATACTCATGAAATCCAGCCACAACCCAGAAATCGAACCCACCGCAAACAACAAAAGAAAAAGGAAAACCAACAATAATCCAATGAGACTATATACACAAAGCAGGTAGCGATACAACTGTTCGTTGAATCTAAGGTGAAAAGAAGGGCAGATATGGATACGCAGGATCAAGAAGATCCACAGGATACGCAGTATCAAAAATCACCCCTACATATTATTATTAGTTAATGTTGCTTATTATTATTATTATTATTATTATTATTATTATTATTATTATTATTATTATTATTATTATTATTATTATTATTATTATTATTATTATTATTATTATTATTATTATTATTATTATTATTATTATTATTATTATTATTGATCACCCAAATGGCCAAAAGTGTGAATAAGTGTGACCATATGCTGTTTAAAGTGAAGAAATGTGTATTTTGTGTGACTATTGATCACCCAATGGCCACATAAAGTTTATATTTGCGTGGCCTTTTGTAATATTTAGTCACACAAAGTATGTTTGTTTTGGGTATTTAGTCATATACCATTAAGCAAACAGTGGCCAAAAGTATTAATAAGTGTGACCATATGCTGTTTAAAGTGAAGAAATGTGTATTTTGTGTGACTCTTGATCATCCAATGGCCACATGAATTTTATGTTTGTGTGGCCTTTTGTAATATTAAGTCACACAAAGCATGTTTGTTTTGGGTATTTAGTCACATACCATTAAGCAAACAGTTGCCAAAAGTGTTAATAAGTGTGACCATATGTTGTTTAAAGTGAAGAAATGTGTATTTTGTGTGACTATTGATCATCTAATGGCCACATGAATTTTATGTTTGTGTGGCCTTTTGTAATATTTAGTCACACAAAGCATGTTTGTTCTGGGTATTTATTCACATACCATTAAGCAAACAATGGACAAAAGTGTTAATAAGTGTGACCATATGCTGTTTAAAGTGAAGAAATGTGTATTTTGTGTAACTATTGATCATCCAATGGCCACATGAAGTTTATGTTTGTGTGGCCTTTTGTAATATTTAGTCACACAATGAACTAAGCAAACAGTGATCAAAGTGTTAATAAGAGTGACTATATGCATCTTTTAGTCACATTTAAAAAATCAATATATATATATCAAAACCAATTCAAATACAATAAAATTGGAATGTATATAACTGAACAAAATATAAAATTGGACATCCTTTTATACACCAAGGAGTCCTAGTCGGCTTACAATAGTTTCCTAAGTATCTATAATCTTCTCCATAAGCAACTAGCAACTTCGAGCGGTCTTAATCTCTGAGCAGTACCAACTTTCACTAGCAGGCGTAACTTTTGTACTAGCAGTAGTAACTTTTGTACTAGCAGTAGTAATTACTTTTGCACATATTCTTTGAAGTTCATGAGCAGAATTCTTTGAAGTTTATGAGCAGTACTAAATCCATCTAAGCAATATTAACAAAAACATGATCAGCAGTAATTCAAACAACATCATGAAGACTTTTAATCCAAAACAATGAACATAATAATAAGATTTGAATTTAAACTTACAAGTTTTTCTCCCACTGATCTAATCTCATCATTTGGATATAAAAGCCTTAAAAACGTAGGCTGCTTCATATCGACAATAACCACATCAGGATTAGAGCATAGAACATGTCAAAGCTCACAACATAACAGAACTAGATGAGAATACTGGAATAAAGTTCTTGATTAGATGCTAGAAAACCTTCCTCTGTAAAAAGTATGTGGTTATATATATTGTTGACGGGTGCATCTATTTCTTGACATTTGACAGACACACTATTGCCTTGTCTTTTGCCAGGTGCATCTATTTTGTTAGGCGCCACTAGTTCAAATATCTGCTGTTTTTGTGGTTTTGAGTCGCTTGATTCGCCACTGATTCAACTATCTGCTTTGGTGGTTTTGAGTCGCTTGACTCGTCACTGATTCAACTATCTGCTTTGGTGGTTTTGAGTCGCTTGATGCGCCACTGGTTCAACTATCTGCTTTGGTGGTTTTGAGTCGCTTGATGCGCCACTGGTTCAACTATCTGCGCAAACACGATAGGAATAAAACGCATATCAGATCTTGTAACTTTGTCCCAACCACCCAATTAAAAATAAGGTATAGATTAAACTCTAGGAATGGTTTAAAAAGGTACAAGTAACTTTGTCCCAACCACCCAATTAAAAATGGAAAAGATAAGCTGAAAAAATCAAATAGACCAACGCGACTACTTGATTAGAAACAGCTATATTTTTTGATAATCAGATCTTGGTCTATTTCCGATTTTAGGCTTTCTTACAATCGATTCTGCATCTTTCATTTGTAACTTTTATTCAACCTTCCAAAGCTATATACATTTCAGATTATTTTTTTCAAACTAGAAAAAAGTAAAGATTCCAAGGTAGCATTTGCTTTTGGCCAGTTTGGTTATGGTCAATCTAGTTTTTAAATCAATCCCCGCATAATGGGTGCTTAAAAACATCTAAAAGATGAATTCAAGGATAAAAAACCATTTCAGATATGAATGCACTTTCAAAAATAATAAAAGATAATACCACATAAAAATGGCGGGCTGGGTAACATGTCATGAAAGACATTTTGAGTTGTTTTGCAACCTGATGATGTATTAATAAATTAAGGACTAAGATATGCACCAGATAAAGATGCTTGAATGCATCAGAAGTGTGTAATCACGTATTCACAAAAAATCTTGTCATTATAAGATAGCAAGGCGGTATATGAACCTTGAGATTGTTTCAAAGCTTCATTGACAGCATCATCAACCCGATTTAATATCTACACACATGACATATAGCTTTAGTGAAATCAAAATTAAGGAGCTTGAACCACGTAGCTCAATAACCATGTAAAAGCAAAGTACCAATCAAGAACAGGGCACAGTTGGAGTGTTCCTCGCCAGTAATTAGGATCAACCAAACCGGTGAGCTGAATACCGAGCCGGACTGGACCGACAAACATAGTGAGCTAAATACCGATCGAGTCAGACTGGACCGCCAAACATGTCATTGGATCGGGCCTTAGCGGTGGTCTTGGTGCGAGTGTGGTGTTGGTGCGAGCGGTGGCGTTGGTGAGGAGAGTGTTGAGGAGATAGAAGAAGACCAGATCTAGATTTTGTGGATATTAATTGGGAACGAGTATTGAAAAACATGGGCGGGTCAATGAAATATTTGGGTGGAGGGCAATTTAAATTTGGGGAAAATTTTAAGCGGGTTGGGGAAAAGTGAAAATTTGGGATGGAGTATTCAAGCTCAAGCCTATCAAATGAAGTGGTAATTATTTAATGAGTTGAGCTCAACCTTATAAAGTTCGACTCGAGTTATTATTGAGTTTTCGAGCTTGCAAGTGATATAGCATATGTTATATATATATATATATATATATATATATATATATATATATATATATATATATATATATATATATATGTATATATATATATATATATATATATAGGGAAGAGATCGGGTGCGTTTCACTTTTTAAGTGCGGATGGTACGGATGAATGTGGACCACACGATCATCCGTCCATCTCATCAAAGATTAAAAAAAACGCGGTGGCATTTTCGTAAATAGTGCAAAACGTTTACACTAATAAGATAATATCGTTATATATCTTACTTAAAAAAACACAAAAATTCAAAAAAAAAAAAAAAAAAAAAAAAAAAAAACAGATTTATCGATAATGAATTTAAAGAAAGTAAGATTTGCAGAAATTATAGAAGGTATTCTTAATTATTTCATATTGTTATTATACGATTTAACTATACGTATTCTGATAAGAGTACATCAGTATGATTGCTATTACGATACTAACATTTTTATTATTAAAAAACGAGTAATTCTCATTATGAACTGTTAATTTAATCTTTTTTGTTTTTCAGAATTACAAAAATGAATTCTGCATTTAAAAAAAGTTATTCTTAAATTAATAGTCTTTAAGATAACTACTGCGATATTAATTGCATTTCTATGATAGCTATTCTGATATTAATTGCATTTCTATGATAGCTATTCTGATATTAATTGCATTTCTATGATAGCTATTCTGAAATGTTATATATTCTGAGAAAACATATTCTGAAATGTTATATATATGAAGCCTATTCTGATTGAAAAAATATTAATATCTATTGACGATACCTAATCCGATATCGATATAATTATGATAAATATTCTGATATTAATTGCATTTCTATGATAGCTATTCTGAAATGTTATATATTCTGAAAAAACATATTCTGAAATGTTATATATATGAAGCCTATTCTGATTGAAAAAATATTAATATCTATTGACGATACCTAATCCGATATTGATATAATTATGATACCTTGTGTGATATTAATTCAAATTCAAGGATAGGTATTTTGATATTAATATTTTTTATTTAATTTGCATTTACAATGAACAATTTTATACCTATTAATTGATTTTATCATTATTATGTTAGTAATCAATATGACACTTACTGTGATATTATAACTGCTAACGACATATAAGGTTATATATTCCGATATTAACATTTTTTCGTATTTTAAATACAGATGATGAAGATGATTCTGAAATTGAAAACATGTTACTTTATAAGATCCAAATGGAAAAATGTATGACTAAAGTAAAAGAAGAAACAAAGTCTGCAATATCTTTGATTTCTGAGACAATTTGTTACCTTACATGTGGAGCTAATTCATTCGACACAACAAATATTTGTCTCTTGTTGAACAATCTTAAAAGTTTAGAAGAAGAGATGCAAGATGTTAAAGATGCAATTATTTGGAAAACTACAATAAGATTTGATATCTTAAATGAAGATAAACAACAGGTATTGTTGAAATATATCTCTACTTTTTTGAGCAGATAAATGAATATTTGATTGTTCTTGTTAATTTTTTGATTGTTATTGTTAAATATTTTTTGAACAGTTACATGAAACTTGCCTCGACAAGGTTAAACAAATTGTTGATAAAGCAACTGCAAATCTTCAAGACACTATTCGTTTTTTTGATTTGAAGCCTAAATATGGGGAACTGTATCCGAAAGTTAGCGATATTCTTTCAAAGATAAGTAACCAAATTTCTGATATCAGAGATCCATATTTCATGACATTTGAAGAGATTGAAATACTTGACAAGGCTGCATCAGAATTCGAAGAAAGAAATAAAAAAGCTAAAATTATTTGACTGATGGAACAATTAGAAGTTATTGAAATCTTGTTGTGTTATTGAACTGTATCCGAAGTTATTGAAATTTTGTTGTATTATTGAAATTTTTTTATTGTTAATGTTACTATGTTATTGTTTATTTGAAATGTTTACTATCTTATTGCTACTATTATAATGTTGCATTTAGTTATAATTTGTTAATTTTATAATTGTTGTAAAGTAACATTTTTGTCTGACATTAATAATTGATTTTTTAAACATCTGGTGTATAATAAAAAATAATAAATTTATTCCGATACTAAATAACTAATAAACTTTATTCCGATACTGAAAATTAATAAACTTATTCCGATACTAAAAATTAATAAACTTATTCCGATACTAAAAATTGATAAACTTATTCCGATAATAAAATATTAATAAACTTGTTCCAATAATAAAAATTAATAAACTTATAATTGTTGTAAACTAAGATTTTTTTTCTGAAATTAATAATTGATTTTTGAAAGTTCTGATGTATAATAAACATTAATAAACTTATTACGATACTAAAAAATTAATAAACTTATAGTAAAACTTATATAATATGATAGTGCAAAGTTAGTACGATATGAAAAAAAAAATTACTGCGATATTTGATAAATAAAAAATTAACTATATAAGATATAGAGAATAAACTATATTCTTACTGTCATATTTAATAAATAGAAATTAATAAACTTATTCCGATAGAAAAAAATTAATAAACTTATTCCGATACAATAAACTTATTCCGATACTAAAAAATTAATAAATTAACTTTTGATTTTTTGTTTGATATGTATACCCACATAAGGATAAGCTTCTTGTCAGATTGTCAAATTGACAGGTGTCAGAAGTGAAAATTAATTAACTTTTGGTTTTTTTCTTTCAAATACTTTATTGTTATTTAATGTAACGGTTGAAAAGTAATTAATTGTATGAGAAGTGTAACCAAAAATTAACTCTACGCGTTTGGTAAACGAAAAGTTTTTTTTTTTTTTTTTTTCTATATATATGTCTGTCTAAATCCACTTTCATAATAACTCTTATATTTTTTTCACTTCTTTTGTATTTTTCTCTCATCAAAATAACAAAAGAAAATGGAAAATTATTTTAGAACCCCTAATCTAGAGAGGTTGAAAGACTCCGCTTGTTCTGACGACCTGCTAAAGGCTTTTAAGTTTTTTTTTAAGCAACAGATGTTGGAGTTACAGGGTTTCATTAATAAGATTGAGGAAGATTGTGAACAACTTACAAAGCAGATTGAGAAGCAAGAAGAGTATCTTGGTGAATTGGAGATCTGCAATGAAGATGCAACCTTGATTATCAATATAATCAATGATACTTTGAAAAAGGAGCGTTCTAGGCTTGACGATTTGGGAAATCTGCTGGTTAAGGCACGTAATGATATGTTCGATAAGAAGCGAGAGGTCGCCTATATTAAGCAGGAGATGAAGAAGAATCAAGAGTTGTCCCTTTAGGTTTTTATTAGTTTTGTCTTATTTTAATATTCTTAGTTTATGTATGTCCAAATTTTGAATTATAAAATATGTAATGGACTTGTGTTGAAATGAAGTTAAGTTTTTATCATTTATATAATTTTAACTAATATGTTATTTTATATATTCTAATGTTAATGTTT
Organism: Artemisia argyi; assembly: GCA_030686995.1. NCBI lineage: Eukaryota > Viridiplantae > Streptophyta > Magnoliopsida > Asterales > Asteraceae > Artemisia > Artemisia argyi. Next base: position 26,342 of record JARVZY010006263.1, read on the forward strand.
CTATCTTATTCTTAATTTGAAATATTAATTTTATTATTGTTATAAACTCAGATTTTTTCCGGAAATTAATAATTGTTTTTTGAAACTTCTGATGTATAATAAAATTTAAAACTTATTCCGATAGTAAAAAATTTTACAAATTATAAATACGGAGGTTACGATAATAAAAATTAATAAATTTATTTTGATACAAAAATAATATTCTTTGACAAACATTCTAACAAATTAATAAACTTATTCCGATACTAAAATATTAATAAACTTATTCCGATAGCAAAATATTAACAAAGTTATAAATACTTAATTCATTCAATGCTGCTGAAGCAAACATTAGCTGAAAATAGGATGTATAATAAAATATTAATAAACTTATTCCAACTTATTCCGATAGAAAAATTAATAAACTTATTCCGATAGAAAAATTAATAAACTTATTCCGATAGTAAAATATTAATAAACTTATTCCAACTTATTCCGATAGAAAAATTAATAAACTTATTCCAATAGAAAAATTAATAAACTTATTCCGATAGTAAAAT